>JAJIBD010012886.1:0-28806 GCA_021461705.1 Cryptotis parvus | reverse complement strand
CTCTATCATAGCACCTTAATGAAATTCTGAAAAATATTACTGAGAAATTAATTTCTTTATTTTAGCATTTTTAACATCCCCCACCTCCATCATTGCTCAAAGACTACTCCCAGTTCTGAGCTTGGGACCAGCAGTGCTTGGGACCCAAACCTAGCCGCCTCCATGTAAACTGAGAGCTCCAAAGCTTTGATCTATCTCTCTGCAGCCCCAGAAATGAGTTTACATTTGCCTCTTTGGTACACCAACACACAAAAATGTAAATATGGGTGTCACCCTAGCATGAAAACATTTGCCCTATTCCTCACTTTCTGCATGTATTTATTCTATATAAATCATAAAATGGTACATAGTTCACCTCTAAAAGCCCAAATCATTTTCCCCTAAACACCTAATATGTGTATTATAGACATACTTGGGGGGGTTGGGCCACACCCAGCAATGCTCAGGGCTTACTCCTGATTCTGTGCTCAGGATCACTCCTAGTGGTCCTCAGGGGACCGTGTATGGTAAGGATGATGGAGCCCTGTTGGCCACACTCAAGGCAAGTACCCTACCTGCTGTACTATCTCTCTGGTCCCTAAATTTTAACTTTTGTTCAAATGGCTCATTTTGTCACAGGGCTTGAAAATCACTCACTCAGCAACTCCATTAATATTTCTTACATCTTCCATCAGACACCCTGGGCCTCAGGAGGCAGAGAGAGGTGAGAACTGGTCTACCCCCAATGAACTTGCTAATGGTAGAAGAACAGATCAACAATACCAGCCGGAAAGAAGGTTGAAAAAAAAGAGTCCATCTTGCTGGAAAGATGAGAAAATAATTCACGGAAAGAAACTGGGGGTTTGCAGCATCAGTGGGTTAGCTGAGGGAGGGGAGAGCGAAAGGGAAGTTTAGGAAACAAGCTCCATTTGTCTGGAGCAAGGATCCAGGTTGGAACGCTGGTAGAGATGGCGAGGAAGGAATCTTAGGGGATCCTACGCTAACTGCAGCTTAAACAGGGAACAGTGTAATGAAACCAAATTTTAGTACAAATTAGCTGGCAATGGGCATTTAGGGCAGATTCGGATGGAAGAATGATGCAGCGACAGAGAGGCCTGGGGAGAGGCATTTGTGGAGTCTTGGAAATACATAAGGACTCCATAGCACCTTCCGGAGAGGGGAGCAGGCCAGGTGGGAACCCTGGAGGCAGCGCTCTACTCTGCTTTCCCTGCTGCACACCTCCCCCGGCCTGCAGCCCTTGGCGGGGCAGCCAGGAGGGCAGAGCCCCTTGGGCGAGTAAACACAGATGGCCAAGGCACAGGCTGGGTGGCCACCCAGAGGCCCAGTTCAAAGCCATCCGGAAAACAGAGCCCCTGCAGGCCAGCACAAATATTTTAATTACTGACTCGAGTAATAGCTATTACCACAGTTTATTCTATAGACATTCTAGAAATGAAGTCAGGGAACGTTTCCCCTATCTGGCACCGTCACAGCACATCACCATCAACTATATAAAAGCTCCATGCAGGGTTATGAGGGAGCTGAGGTGGTGGGATGGACACACAGGCGTGCCCAGAGCTTCGTGCACGAGTCTTTGGTGCCCCCTGGTGGACAGTTTCTTGTAAGCGGGAGCTGCGGTAAGGGCAAAAGCCCTTTGCAGATGCTGGTGCCCCTCTCTCTGCACAGTGTGAATTAGTGGCATTTCATGTGTGAACTCCAGAGGTGCTCCGGAGGCCCCTGGAGTATTCTCAGTGGACCTGTTTCATACAAGGGCCTGAGGAGGCGATGCTGCTCCAGATCCTGCAGTGCCAGAGAATATGGGTACCACCCCAGCATTGCTCTGGGGCCTCCATGGCTACACCTGGCAGTGCTGGGGGGAGCCATAGGAATCTGTATGAACCTTGGGCCCTAACCCCTGCACTATCTTCCTTTAAAAAATTATTTAAACACATGATTTACAAAGGTTCACAGTACAGTTGTTTCAGGTATTCAATATTCCAACACCAGTCCCACCACAATGTGCCCTTACTGCCGCCAAATCCCTCATTGCATATCTTCTTGTCCCTAGTTTTGCCTTTTTATTTTTAAATGGGGAGTGGCTAGGCTACACCCGGTAGTGGTCAGGGCTACTCCTGGCTCTGTGCTCAGGGCTCACTCCTGGATCTGTGCTCAGGGATCACTCCTGGCTCTGTAGTCAGGGATCACTCCTGGCTCTGTGCTCAGGGATCACTCCTGGCTCTGTGCTCAGGGATCACTCCTGGCTCTATGCTCAGGGCTCACTCCTGGATCTGTACTCAGGGCTGACTCCTGGATCTGTACTCAGGGATCACTCCTGGCTCTGTGCTCAGGGCTCACTCCTGGCTGTGCTCAGGGCTCACTCCTGGTCTGTGATCAGGGATCACTCCTGGCTCTGTACTCAGGGATCACTCCTGGCTGTGCTCAGGGATCACTCCTGGCTCTGTGCTCAGGGCTCACTCCTGGATCTGTGCTCAGGGATCACTCCTGGCTCTATGCTCAGGGCTCACTCCTGGATCTGTGCTCAGGGTCACTCCTGGCTCTGTGCTCAGGGATCACTCCTGGCTCTATGCTCAGGGCTCACTCCTGGATCTGTGCTCAGGGCTCACTCCTGGCTCTGTACTCAGGGATCACTCCTGGCTCTGTGCTCAGGGATCACTCCCTGGTCTGTGCTCAGGGCTCACTCCTGGTCTGTGATCAGGGATCACTCCTGGATCTGTGCTCAGGGATCACTCCTGACTTTGTGCTCAGGGATCACTCCTGGCTCTGTGCTCAGGGCTCACTCCTGGATCTGTGCTCAGGGATCACTCCCTGGCTCTGTGCTCAGGGATCACTCCTGGATCTGTGCTCAGGGCTCACTCCTGGCTCTGTGCTCAGGGATCACTCCTGGCTCTGTGCTCAGGATCACTCCTGGATCTGTGCTCAGGATCACTCCTGGCTCTGTGCTCAGGGATCACTCCTGGCTCTGTGCTCAGGGATCACTCCTGGATCTGTGCTCAGGGATCACTCCTGGCTCTGTGCTCAGGGATCACTCCTGGCTCAGTGCTCAGGGATCACTCCTGGATCTGTGCTCAGGGATCACTCCTGGCTCTGTGCTCAGGGATGACTCCTGGGTCTGTGCTCAGGGATCACTCCTAGCTCTGTGCTCAGGGATCACTCCTGGCTCTGTTCTCAGGGATCACTCCCGGCTCTGTGCTCAGGGGTCACTCCTGGATCTGTACTCAGGGATCACTCCTGGCTCTGTACTCAGGGATCACTCCTGGCTCCGTTCTCAGGGCTCACTCCTGGATCTGTGCTCAGGGATCACTCCTGGCTCTGTGCTCAGGGATCACTCCCGGCTCTGTGCTCAGGGGTCACTCCTGGATCTGTACTCAGGGATCATTCCTGGCTCTGTACTCAGGGATCACTCCTGACTCCGTTCTCAGGGCTCACTCCTGGGTCTGTGCTCAGGGTTTACTCCTGGATCTGTGCTCAGGGCTCACTCCTGACTCTGTGCTCAGGGCTGACTCCTGGCTCTGTGCTCAGGGCTGACTCCTGGCTCTGTGCTCAGGGGCTCACTCCTGGCTCTGTGCTCAGGGTTCACTCCCTGGTTCTGTGCTCAGGGCTCACTCCTGGCTCTGTGCTCAGGGATCATTCCTGGCTCTGTGCTCAGGGATCACTCCTGGCTCTGTGCTCAGGGATCACTCATGGATCTGTGCTCAAGGGTCTCTCCTTGTGGACTTGGGGGACCATCTGGATGTCATTTCATCAAAGTTTGCATGAATGGGATATAAAATTAAGAGAAAGTAAAAGCAAAGAATACATCCAATAAAGCTTCTAAAAACGTTTTATTTGTATTTCATTTCAAATACTTATTCTCCAAATCTGTGAGACCATCTGTCTTAGATTCAAATTTTTAAATATTATTTGGGAAACTATTTTTAAAAATGGAATTGAAAAGCATTTCAACACACAATGCTGAAATGCACAAATTTATGACTGTTGTGTGAAACAGTTAAATATATGTAACACTGAAAATGCTTTTATTCTTAAAACAAACTCATTAAAATAGTAAGAGCAACATAGTAAAATAAATAATTTTCAAAACTTCACATTTTAAAGAAAACCTCGCTTTGCACGGACCATAATATATACAAAGTAGGAAAGAATCACTGTCTGTCATCGGGGGTTACTTGCGGGGCTCTAAATATTCATAATTGTAAGGCAGGCAACCCAAACGGGCTGGGGCTGTGGGGTCCTTTCAGAGGCGCTTTAAATTCTGCTTACTCTGCGCACTTCCGGGGAGAGCATCTTTTCTGCTTCTGGCCTTGGCCGCTGCTCTCCTACACTCTTCAGCCCCGTGATAGTCGCACAAACACAACACACAGAAGTCAAAGCTGCAGGCGGCGCGGCTGCACACACCCCTTTTCTGGTACGGCTGGTACTTGGCCGGCGACTGGCACCTTGGACAAGGTTTTAATGCTTCGTCGGTAAAAGGGTTTTGGCCACCTGCAGGGGAAGCAAACGGCACTGGACCTCCCGTTTTCCCAGAGACCACCGCTTTCTTGCGAAATGGCAGATGCTTTACTGCTCAGAAGGGGGCCGGGGACGACACACTCACCTTCACGTACTCATCCTGTTTGCTGGGCAAGGGGGCCACAGAGCGACTTGCTCCAGGCGTCAGAACTTCTCCCCAGGGAGACAGTGTTGGAACCAGCTCTTTCTGAGAGCTGGGGGTCCTGGCCTGGGCTTGCACAGATCTTAAAGCCAGTCGATTTAAAAGATGGAGCCGAGTGTCAGCATCCTGGACGTTTAATACAGCCCCCTGTGTGAAAGACAGACGTCAGCATCCCAGGAGAGCTCAGCCACCTGCCGTACCTGCCAAGAACCCTGTCTCTCGAATTTTCATCCCATCGCTCCTTCTTTCATTTTTTTTTTTTTTTTACTTTTCACCCCTGGCAATGCTCAGTAGTTACCCCTGGCTCTGCACTCAGGAATTACTCCTGGAGATGCTCAGGGGACCATATAGGATGCTGGGGATGGAACTCAGCTCGGCCATGTGCAAGGCAAGCACCCTCCCTGCTGTGCTATCGCTCCTCACTCCTTCTTTAGAAGTGTTTTACTATCTCATCTCACATTACAAATCCAAAGACACACAGCTACAGTAATTCAAGCCTAATCTTTAAAAACAGTTTCATGACTGGAGCTCTGTCCTTGTAACAAAGGAGACCTGGGTCCCCAAGCTTGCTGGAGTGACCAGGTCAGCACGTGCTGCACACACTGTGGCCCCCATTTAAGAGAAACAGCTGTAAAGAGACTGCCCGGGCAAAGCAGCCGGAGCGATAGCCCAGCGGGTAGGGCGTTTGCCTTGCACGTGGCCAGCCTGTGCCGGCCCGGGTTCGATCCCCGGCATCCCATATGGTCCCCCCGAGCACCACCAGGAGTAATTCCTGAGTGCAGAGCCAGGAGTAACCCCTGAGCGCCGCCGGGTGTGACCCAAAAAGCAAAAAAAAAAAAAAAAAAAGAAAGAAAGAAAACTCATAAACAGGGTAACAGATGAGACATGGCCTGGCGCTGGCTTGAGCTCAGAGTTGTGTCTACATTAGCTGTGGGGTAGTCGACACGTCGAAGGTGACTTAGCCACGGCTCAGAATTCGGGCCTCCCTCAACATCAGCGCAATTTGTTTGATGGGCTTTGCAAACACCAGCAATGCTCAGGCGTGATTCCTGGCTCTGTGCTCAAGAATTACTCCTAATGGTGCTCGAAGGACCGATGGGGTGCTGGGGATCAAACCAGGCTGACCACGCATAAGGCAAACACCCTACCCACGTACTGGTACCATAATTTTAAACTCTTGATTCATTTGGGTGCTTAGGGTTTTTAAACAACCTTTATACTTTTTTCTTTGTAATATTTTAAAAATATATATTTAATTTTTTAAAATCATATATATGTGTGTATATACATATATATATATATATATATATATATATATATATATTCCTCCCCCCTCCCACTATTCAAATATTTTGCCAAGAATTATTTTCAGTGAGTAATCCTCCTAGTCTATTTTGTTAAGGTCAGCTACGAAGAAGAGAAAAATAAACTTCTGTCTTGGTTTTGGTTTTCAGGTTACACCCAGTAGTACTCAGGGCTTATTCCTGGCTCTGCACTCAGCAATCACTTCTGGTGGGACTTGGGGGACCAAAATGGGTGCTGGGATCAAACCCAAGTCAGCACATACGGAGTTCGCTCCCTACATGCTGTATTCTCTCTCTGGTCCCCCAAAAACTTTCAAAATCAAACATTCTGCAGGTGAGGGCCAGGGGAACAGCAGAGGGTTAAGGCACTTGATTTGCACATGACCATTCCTGTTCCAGACCCTGGCACTGGATATAGTCCCCCGTGCTCCACTAGGAGTGTGCCCCAAAACAAGAGCCAGGTATAGCCCATGAGCCCTGTCAGGTGTGGCAAAAAAAAAAAGTTCTGTGAGTGAATTTTCTTGTAGCTCCAACTATAAACGTGGTTCCTTTCACTGACAATTTCCCCTTTCTCACAATCAGCTCCTAATGGCAGGAGAAACAGAGAATAACTGGGGCCAGAGAGAGAAAGCATGTGGGTAAAGCACTCGCCTTGCATGCAGCTGACCTAGGTTTGATGCCCAGCACCATATAAAGTACCTCGAGCCCTGCAAAGGGTGACCTCTGAGCACAGAGCTAGGAGTAACCCTGATTATCACTGGTTGTGGCCTAAAAACAAGCTGAAAAAGAGAAATTATAAAACAGGTTGGAGCGATAGCACAGTGGGAGGGGTTTGCCTTGCATGCTGCCAACCGAGTTCAACCCCCAGCATCCCATATGCTCCCCAAATACTACCAGGAGTGAATCCTGAGTGCAGAACTAGGAGTAACCCTGAGCATTGCTGGGTGTGGCCAAAACAGAAATCAAAAAAGAAATTAGAGAAACCATTGAAAGTGAGGTTAGCTGGCTATGAGAAATAGTGGGATTAATATATCATGCATAAAATAACGGATGCATATTGGCTTTTCAATAGAAACACAGCTGCATGCATGCAAGGACTCAATGTGTCTTTATACTGCCTCTGCATGAATGTCCGGCAGCCTATACCTCAGCATGTAGCCTGAGAAACAGTTAAAAAACGCACTGGGTTTCAGTGAAGCTGCTAAGTTAAGTGTTAAGCATGCACCATAAAACTAATAGTTAGGATGCAGTGTTGGTGGCAAGACAGCTCAACGGGCTGAGCGCACACCTGTGCAGGAAACCCAGGTGCAACTCTGGGCACAACAGTGGTCCTCAAAACACTTCTGAGAGAGAGAGAGAGAGAGAGAAACCCCCAAGGAGGAGCTGGGGAGTAGTCCCAGGCACGAAGGCAGCTGTGGTCCAAAAATAATAAAATATCATTGAAGCAAACTCTAGCCACAGACAAAACTTTCACCCATTTGGACAAATATTAGTAAAATGCAAAGGTGCCAAGTGGACAGTTTGATCCTTGTCCTGAAGCCTAAATGTTAGGCTGAACAAATGTTAGGTGAAACATTTTAACCTAAAGTTAAAATGCTTTGTTTTGTCCCCTCCCTTCCCCTCCTCCTCTCCTTCCTCTCCCACCCCCCCACCTCCCCAACAAAGGGACTTGCTCACCATTTCTCCAGAGCTAGCCCTGCCCCTCACCCTGCTACCAGAGAGCTCTGGGCAACGAGAGAGCAGCGCCTTGCAGACAGCATCTCCAGACTTGAGGGACATAGAGAAATTCAAAGGACAGAGTAGGGTATGCCACGCTACTGCTCATTCTCAGCTGCCGGCAAACACACAGCTAACATCTGTGGCAAGAAGCTGCCGATGCCCCTATGGTTGCGGCCTCAGCAGTCTATAGCTACATGCATAGCGAACAACGCCTCCGCTAAGCGAGAAAGCCACCAAGTCACCAGCACTTATGCTTGGGCTGGTCATGCATGAGGTCAGTGCAGGCAGGCAGAAGGCAACCAGCTCATTTTGGAATAGGAGGGCAAAAGAGCAGAGACAGGATTCATGTGGGGAAAGGCTGTGAGACAGAATACCTGGTTTGTTTGGACTTACACAGAGGAGGTGCTGAGCTCTGAGGGGTAAGAGACGAGTCGGGGATCTGGATAGGGCACATGGAGCAAAAAACAGGAAAGAAAAAACTGCACAGTCATTAACTCTGGAAAAAAGGTCACATCGAAAGATGGTGTACTATAGTGTACTACACATCACAGCCTCAAAAAGTCACAAGTCAGATACAATCTTAGCCATAATGTTGATGTCCGCACCTGATTCGGACTCACTCCCAAACCACCAGGCACAGATCTACACAAGACATGGGAAGGAAAAGGAATTGAGAGAGAGGAGGGAGAAAGAAGTGGTGGTGGGAGGCCAGGGAAGCCGTCTAGTCCCTCGACTGAAACACAAACTAAGTAAGGTCGTACTATCTGGAAGGCTGGAAAGCAGGAGAAACTAAGCATTAAAAAATGAATGTCTTCATGGGGCAAGAATCGGGACTGAAAAGGGATGGGTCAACCCAGGAGACAGCACAGGGGTGAGGGCACTTGCTTTGTACGCAGCTGACCCTCGGTTCGATCCCTGGCATCACATAATGATGCCTTGCGCACTACCAGGAGCAACCTCTGATCACAGAGTCAGGAAGTGCCCAAAACAAGCAAAAGCATGGGAGAGAGGCATGTTCTCGTATACACCTTGAGTACAATTTGACTTTTTTTTTGGGGGGTCACACCCGGCAATGCTCAGGGGTTTCTCTTGGCTCTGCACTCAGGAATCACTCCTGGCGGTGCTTAGGGGACCACAGGGGATGTCGGGGATCGAACCTGGCGGCATGGGCCGATCGCATGCAAGGCAAACGCCCTACCCACTGGACTATCGCTCTGGCCCCAATTTGACTTTTTTAAACCACATACTTACATTAACTTTGAAAAATAAATCTTAGGGTCCAGAGCTATCACACAACGGGTAGGGTGTTTGCCTTGCAAAATGTTTGCCTGCGGCCGACCCAAGTTCAATCCCCAGTACTGCCAGGAATGAGTGCAGAGCCAGGAATAACCCCTGTGCATCACCAGGTGTGACCCAGAAAGCAAAAGGAAAAAATAAAAAGGAATGTCGAACAAGGCAAGCATCCTCGGCCAATCACACAATGTATCTTGACGCTTCTGGAGGGCTTTGCTTCTCTCCTTGAATCTTTCAGGGACAACGGGCTTATGAATGCTGCTCTCCATTCGCTCACCTCCTACCCAGCCCTGTGTGCAGCAGACTCACTGCTTGGCTGAGACCCCCATTCCCTGAGAAGCCTCCGCCCCAAGCCCCAAGTGTCAGCTCCTCCTTTTCAAGCTCCAGCATATGACACATCTAGGTCGGAAAAAAAACAGGATCCCTGTTTCACTCACAGGATACCACTTCCAAGAGAGCAGACACTGAGTGAGAAACGTTCACCCTTGGAGCTGAGCAACCGTGGCCAGGCCTCGCCTCAAAGTCTGGAGGGGAAATGGCTAAGACGAACTGCTGGCGTGACAAACAGCGGCTGGCCTCTGGGTGGTGTCAAATGCTGTTCGCCTCACACGAGCTCAACTGTATCACTGTCTCACTGTCTTCCCGTTCATCGTCGATTTGCTCGAGCGGGCACCAGTAGCATCTCCATATGACCTGTCTCATGCAAGTAGAGCCCAAGGGCACCTGCTTGCTCCAGGTACATAAAGAGCCTCAAACCATTCCATCAGGTCATGGGAATGAGGTCTATAATTGTTACTGGTATCTGGCATATCAAATACAAAATACGACACGGGTAGCTTGCCAGGCTCTGCCGAGCTCAACAGAAGCTCTAAAGCTCTCGGTGTTATTTGGCTCCACATAGAGACGGAGTCTTGGAAAAGAAGAAATGCTGGGTGGAGGCTGATACCTGCAAAGGTTCAAGATGTCAGGGAACCAGGAAACTCAGGTGAGGTGGCCGCGTACTGAGAGCAGAGGAGACAGCTGTGCACATCTGTTGGGAGTGATGTGTTTTCTTAGGTGAGAACTTACATACTTTACCTCAGAATCCAATTTAAGTTGTGCCATATAAATTTTCCTCCTCCTATTTGCTTTTTTATCTTGAATTACAATCTCACGCCAATTTCGGCTCACTTTCCAAACACTGTAACAAAAAGATTAGTCCTTATATTTATTTCCCAAGAGCAACAATTTTGGATGCAACAATGAAGACCAACTTGTTCTAAGTGACTTGGACAGTAAATTTAAACTTTAAAACTTGCATAAAAAATATGGGGCCAGCCTGTGCCCCAAAGCCACCACACAGTTAAAAATTTAATTCCAGTTTTATCACACCTTTAAAAAAAATGTAATTCCTAGAGCTTGGAGCTGCAATTAAGGCAGTGCAACATTCCAGACTCTATGACATTGATGAGCCGAGCAGCAATAACAAAACATAAACACGCACAGTCTATCAGTGACAACGTATTAGTCATGTCTTATACAAGGGCTTACTGGCTCTATGGTGAGATTGAACAATCTTCACTAACTTTCTTCTAAAGAAACATTTCTTGATCATATCTTGCTAAATAATTTTAGAATGTATTTATAACAAGTGATATAAAATAAAATTTTGAGGGTCTGCTATAGGGGCCAACTTAAGGGATGGTTGGGAAAATTGGAAATAATGGTGGTAGGATTGGGGTTGGAATATTGAATGTCCGTAACAAATGATCATGAACAACTTTGTTAAAAAAACATTGATAAAAAATATGCGTGCCAGAGCTGTAATATAGAGGGTAGAGCATTTGCCTTGAACGCTGCAGACCCGGGTTCAATCCCTGGCACTCCCCAAGCACCACCAAGGAATAATTCCTGAGAGCAGAGATAGGAGTAACCCCTGAGCATCGCTGGGCAGAGACTCCCTCGCGCCCCCAAAAAAAAAGGTTTTAAAACCATTTCTTGAGGACTGAGAGTACAGAGATAAGGCACATGCCTTGCATGTGGCTAACACTGGTTCCATCCCCGACACCACATGATTTTCCATGCTCCACCTTGGGCAACCCTGGAGACCCCCGCTGGGATGAGTACTGGCCCTGCAGCCGCCTCAGGCTCTGGCACTGAGCTGCCACCTGATTGGCCAAGGATCACCATGAGCTGCTACCTGATTGGCCAAGGATAACCATGAGCTGCCAAGGATAACCATGAGCTGCTACCTGATTGGACAAGGATAACCATGAGCTGCTACCTGACTGGCCAAGGATCACCAGTTGGGGCCCCCTCAGAGTACCTGCTAGCACCACCTGGAAGGCCCGTAAGGCCTGGCCTGGAGTGATACATTAGTGAGCTAGAGCACAGGCCTTGCATGCCACAAGTTCCCCCTTTGAACCCCGGCAAGGCAGATGTGAGCCTAGTGGCTCCCCGTTGGCCAAATATCACCGATATCTCTGTGAGCACTGTTTGGGAGTCCACAATATATTCAGGCATATGCCTTGAAGGCCAGGGAGATGGCGCACAGAGCTGGGGCCACTCCTGACACAGCAGTCACAGGGGGAAGCCCTGGAGCGATGGATGTCCAGCACTGACCCTTTTGGCAGCTGAGAACCTCTACCAGGGGCTTCCAGTCCTCTGAGCACTGCTTGGTTCCTGCCCACCCAACCCCAAATGGTGCATATGCTGCCTGAGCCCATGGGCTGCTTGTACCCACTTGGCCGAAGCACATGTGACGCCCACCTCTTCCCTCTTGAGATGTGTACTCTCTCTCACTTTCTCTCCTCCTTCCCTTCCTAAAAGCCCCAAAGAAAACATTTTTACTTACAAAAAAAAAAAGGTGTATGGTTCCCCGAGCACCGCCAGGAGTAATTCCTGAGTGCAGAGCCAGGAGAAACCCCTGAGCGTCGCCGGGTGTGACCCAAAAAGAAAAAAAAAAAAAGGTGGGGGAAGCAGTAGCACAGTAGAAAGGGCATTTGCTTTGCACTGGCCAACCAGGGGTTTGATCCGGCATCCCATATGGTCCCCTGAGTACCACCAGGAGTAATTCCTGAGTGCAGAGCCAGGAGTAACCCCTGAACATAGTATGGTGTGACCCAAAGAGCCAAAAAAAAAAAAAAAGAGTTTAGGGTCAGAGAGAGCCCAATGTGCTGAGCACACTGTGCACGCAGGAAGTCCAGGTTTCGGCTTTGGCACCAAATGGACCCCCAGCACCACCGGGAGCAACCCCTGAGTACCAATCCAGTACTAGCCACTGAGTACCAATCCAGTACTAGCCACTGAGTACTGTGAAGATGGGGAGTGGGGGAGAAGAGAAGGGGAGGGAGGGGAGGGGAAGGGAGGGAGGGAAGGGAAGGGAGCAAGGATTTAATCAACTGCTTCAATCTGGCCTTTTTATTACTCTAAATTAACAAACAACTCCAAGGGAATATGGCCGACAGCGGAAGGGACGTCACTTGCTGCGAGGCCAACTCAATACCTGAGTTAGTTGTTCTCTCAGCTCTCTACAGCACGGCCTCGCCTTTGTACTTCCTGTGGGACAGTGGGGCTGGGCGTCAGGGGCTCCTCTAACGGAGACAGGTGGACCCCGAGGCTCTTTCAACTGGCCGCCATCTCTCACGTGACCAGGAAGACACTGGCCCCCACGTCTAAAACTGGAGGTGTGGCCAGAGAGATTGTTCGCACCACTGCCCCCTAACAGCTGCTCCCTCAGCTGTGCCAACTTTTAACTGGTCCATATCCCCATAACTCAGGATAGAAGTAGAACATTCCTGATCTCAGCTCTCTTCATCCACCCCATTTTTTTTCTTTTTTTAAAAGTATTTTATTATACCACCATGAGATATACAATTACAAAAGATATACAATTAAAGAGTGCATATTTGGGTTTCGGTCATACAGTGTTCCAGCACCCATTCCTCTACCAGTGCCCATTTCCCACCACCAATGTTCCTGATTCCCTCCTCCCTCCCCTAGCCTGCCTCCATGGCAGGTTCTTTATTTCTTTCCCTTTCTCTCTCTTTCTCTTTTCCTTCCCTTCCAGACTATGGATTACAGAACATACATTAAAGGGTTGTCATGTGTATCTTTTTGCCTGTATTTAATGCTCAGTTCTAGGTTGGCATTAGTACTTTTGACAATTGTTAGCACACTGTTCCATTTTCTGTCTTACCTAGCCTCTGACTCCCACACGTTTGTGATAATTTCCACCTTTGACAAGACCTCCTGATACATGTTTCACTTGACCTTGGATATTGGTATCGTAGTATGTACATATATATTTATGTCATGCAAATAAATGCAGTCATTCTGTATCTGTCTCTCTCCTTCTGGCTAATTTCACTCAACATAATCTTCTCCATGTCCATCCATCTATAGGCAAATTTTATAACTTCATTTTTCCTAACAGGTGCATAGTATTCCATTGTGTAGATGTACCAAAGCTTCTTTATCCAGTCATTGATTCTCGAGCACTCTGGTTGTTTCCAGATTCTGGCTATTGTGAATAATGCTGCTATGAACATAAAAGTAGGGATGGTGTTTCCACTGCATATTTTTGGCTTCCCAGAGTATATTCCCAGGAGTGGTATGGCTGGGTCAAATGGGAGTTCAATTTCTAGTCTTTTGAGGAATGTCCATATTGTTTTCCAGAAAGGCTGTACCAGCCAGCATTCCCACTAACAATGGATGAGTGTCCCCTTTCTCCCCACATCCACGCCAGCACTTGTTGTTGCTCTTTTGGATATGTGCCAGTCTCTGTGGTGTAAAATGATATCTCATTGTTGTTTTGATTTGCATCTCTCTGATGATTAGGGATGATGAGCATTTTTTATGTTTTTTGGCCACTCAAATTTCTTCCTTGTTGAAGTTTCTGTTCATTTCTTCTCCCCATTTTTTGATGGGGTTGTTTGTTTTCTTCTTGTAAAGTTCTATCAGTGCCTGATATATCCTGGATATGAACCCCTTATCAGATGGGTATTGGGTGAATATTCTTTCCCATTCTGTGGACTGCCTTTGTATCTTAGTCACTGTTTCTTTTGAGGTGCAGAAGCCTTTTAGTTTCATGTAGTCCCATATATTTATATTTTCTTCTAGTTGCTTTGTTAGTGATGTTTCACCTTTGAAGATGCCTTTAGCTTCAATGTCGTGGAGGGTTTTTCCTATATTTTCTTCAATGTACTTTATGGATTCAAGTCTGATATTGAGATCTTTAATCCATTTTGATCTGATTTTTGTGCATGGTGTTAGACATAGGTCCGAATTCATTTTTTACATGTTGCTGCCCAGTTTTCCCAGCACCACTTGTTGAAGAGGCTTTCCTTACTCCATTTTGGAATGCACCTTTCACTTGTCTTCCTGTTGTTCATTAAATTGCTTAAGCGGACACGAGTAACAGCTCCAAATGTCCTGTTGCAAGCAAGTTTAGCCCAAGGGCATCTGCTTGCTCCAGGAACACGAGGAGCCTCAAACCATTCCTTCAGGTCATGGGAATGAGGTCTATAATTGTTACTGGGTTTTGGCATATCAAATATAACATGGGTAGCTTGCCAGGCTCTGCTGTGGAGGTGGTACAGTCTCAGTAGTAGGTTCTCATCACAAGCTTTACTGATAATCTCAACATGGAGAGATCTGCTTTTCTCTTTCTTAAGGTGGAGTTCTGAGGTGCTGTGGAGTCTGGATGTTGAGAATGACTGATCTCATGATGTGGGGGTTCCTCTGGCTTCCTGCTAGGCTCACTGGGATGACAGGTCATGGCTAGAAGCTGCCTAGAACTGTATACAGTGTATAAATGTGAAAGATCCTGGGAAGGACCTGGTCCTAACTCCCAGGATTATCTGAGAATATCGGTGCAGCTGTGGTGGCTGGGAGCTTGCAGTCACGCCTCCCGACACGGAGGTGGAGGAATGGGAGGAGGGACCCCAAATCCCTGCTCCAAGTTCGGCCAGTGTGGTCCTCCCCTGCATGAGTGAGCAAACCCTTGGAGCTATGTTGGACTCGGCCAGGGGCTGGCCGAGCCATTTACCACCCTCTGGAGCTCCATGGGCTGCTTCCACATGGGGCCAAGCAGTGCAGCTGTGGATCTGGGACATGATTACCAATATCTTCATAAATTTGATCAACTTTTACCAATTGATAAAATTGGTAAACTTCCCTCCAGATAGACTTCATATTGATAGAATTCAGTTTTGACTTACATCAACCATGTGACTGTCTGCCTGTGGTAGGGAATTCTCCAACAATTCTTTACCGTGAGCAGAGATGAATTTTGTGGTCAGAAATATAGGGTCTGGAGACCCCTGTAAAATTCCATCTCAAAATAAGCTTCTTGCAGATATTTATGTTTTTTTAATAAAGGCATGATTTAATTCTGAGCACTGTCAGGAACTGTACACAATGACAATATAAACATCTAACCAACACTTCCTTGAATTTTCAGTGACTGCTGATATTTCATAGGTTGTAGGGGGGAAACTGGAACATAAGCTATTCACAGAGATTTCAACTTTGACTTGAAACACTCTCAGGTCGATGTTACAGAAGCTTTATGGGGGGGGAGGGGGTAATCTATAGACCAGAGCTCTATAACTTAAATGATCATGTGTTTGAGGTTGGGTGTCAGGATACTCAATTCTATTCCATAGGTCCACAGGTCTGTTTTTATTCCAATACTATGCTGTTTTAATTAGTACTGCCTTGTAGTACAGTTTGAAGTTGGGAAAGGTGATGCCTCCCATCTTCTTTTTTCCTGAGGATTGCTTTAGCTATCCTTGGGGGTTTATTGTTCCATACAAATTTCAGGAGTGTTTGGTCAATTTCTTTGAAGAATGTCATAGGTATCCTTATAGGGACTGCATTGAATCTGTACAGAGCTCCAGGGAGTATTACAATTTTGACAATGTTGATTCTCCCCCTCCATGAGCAGGGAATATGTTTTCATTTCCTTGTGTCCTCTTTTATCTCTTGGAGCAGTGTCTTGTAGTTTTCTTTGTACAGGTCCTTTACACACTTGGTTAAGTTGATTCCTAGGTATTTGATTTTCTGTGGCACAATTGTGAATGGAATCGTTTCCTTAATATCCCTTTCTTCTCTTTTCGTTATTTGTATATAGGAAAGCCACCGACTTTTGGGTGTTGACTTTTGTATCCTGCCACTCTACTATATGCGTCTATTGTTTCTAGGAGTTTTTTGGTAGAGGGTTTAGGGTTCTCTAGGTATAATATGTCATCTGCAAATAATGATAGCTTGACTTCTTCTTTGCCTATCTGGATGCCCTTGATGTCCTTTTCTTCTCTGATTGCTATGGCAAGTACTTCCAGTACTATATTGAATAAAAGAGGTGAGAGTGGGCAACCTTGTCTTGTCCCTGATCTCAGGGGAAGGCTTTCAATTTTTCCCCCATTTAGAATGATGTTCGCTGTGGGATTTTGGTAGATGGCTGTAACTATCTTGAGGAAAGTCCCTTCAATTCCCATTTTCTGGAGGATTTTAATCATGAACGATCCACCCTATTTTTATCTAATCTATCTGAACATTATCTTAAAGGGGCGAGCAACTCAATGCCACACAAACCTGTGCTAATCCATTAAGGACCTACTTGGCTTACACCAGAGAGGGCCTGACCCACTTTATTCTGAAAGGCTAAGCCGAGCATGGGAAACTCTGTGTCCCGGAGCAGAGAGCCCAGTTGCGGACCTGTCCGAGGGTCCCCCTCTCTCCTGCTGACTGTCAGCAGGGGACTCACCATCCTGGGGTTCACGTTCTTCATCTCCAAAGTGCATAGTGAAATGTTGGAAGGCTGAAGACTTCCAGGCTGAGTTCCTATGGCTCTCTGCAGGAGCCTATAATTAATGTACTGGGAGGCAGAGAGTTTGCTTTCATGCAGTAGCCATAAAACCATCAAGAACTCTGGGGAAGAAGTGATAGTTCAGCCACAGGTCATTGGCTGGACTATCACTTCAGCTGACCCTGGTTCAACCCCCAACAACCCATGTGGTCCCATGAGCATCTCCAGGAGCGACCCCAGAGCTGAAACAGGACTTGGCCCTGAGCACCACAGGATGTGGCCCCCAAAACAAATAAGAACAGTAAGAATTATCTTATAGACTCTGTCACAGTCCTAGAAGTCGTTTGCTCAGCCCTACCTACCTCCCTCACTCGCCATCACCATGCAGGAGCCCCAGCCCAGGGTCCTTCTTTCCTGATCACCGCACACCCGAGTGTTCTCTTGCAACAGTCCTGAACCCCACCCCATATTACCCAGCATCAACACAGTCCCACTTTCGGTTTTGTAAGGTTTTTTTTTTTTGTGGGGGCTCACAGCCAGCAATCAGCAATGCTCAGGGGCCCCTCCTGGCTCTTTGCTCAGGAATTACTCCTGGCAGTGCTCGGGAGAGCACATGGGATGCCAGGGATAGAACCCAAATTGGCTGTGTGCAAGGCAAACGTCCTCCCCTCTGCTATCGCTCCAGCCCCCACTTTTGTTTGTGTAACTCTGGCTCCTCCTCCCAATAGCCCAAATGTTTGATTTAGCTTTCCTATCTTTGTGCGGCAGAAATCTTACTAGCATTTCTGTCAACAGAAATTTTCTGCTTCTAGTTCCTGGAAATTCCCACTAGCGATGAAGATCAAATCATCTGAATTTCCTTGGCCTCTGGAAAAAATAAAGTCTAAAAGGAAAGGTGACTATCGCTTTTGGATTCTTGGTTTAGATTAAAAAAAAAAGTCAATGGTGCCCTTCCTATTTGGTCATTCCTTTGTCATCAAGCGTAACAACACTTCTGATCAGGAGCCAGAGCCATAATTCAGTGGGGGTAGGGCATTTGCTTTGCACACAGTTAATCTGGGTTCAGTCCCAGGCATCCCCTGAGCATTGCCAGTAGTAATTCCTGAGTGCAGTGCCAGGAATAACCCCCTGAGCATTTCCAGGTGTGACCCAAAAAAAGCAAAAACAAAAAACAGTATTTCTGATCAAGGGCCAGGAAATAGTACAGCAGTTAGTAGTGTTTGCCTTGCATATAGCCAACCCAGCATCCCATATGGTGCCCCAAGCACCACCAGGAGTGATTCCTGAGTGCAGAGCCAAGAGTAACCCGTGGGCATCACCAGGTGTGGCCCAAAAACAAAACAAGCAAAAACAATGTTTCTGATCAAGAGATATAAAAATAAAATGTTCAAGCGGACAACAGGATACAAGCTCAAGTATATCAGTAAACAACTGTTGTGGAATAAAGCTTACAATTCAGCCTTCAGAAACCCTCTTCCTAAAAAACAAAGACATAAGCTGGGTCCAGAGACCATGCGACCGCTAGCCTAAAGCAGGCTATTTATTTATTTATGTATTTATTTATGGGTTGGGGCCACATCCAGCGGTACTTGGGGGATCACTCCTGGGGGTGCTCAGGGTACCATGTGTGGCTCCAGGGATAGAACTGGTCAGCCGCATGCACCCATATGCACTCCAGCAGGTTTTTTTTTTTTTTTTTTTTTGGGTCAGACCAGCGATGCTCAGAGGTTACTCCTGGCTCTTCGCTCAGGAATTAATTACTCCTGGCGGTGCTCGGGGACCATATGGGATGCTGGAACCAGGGTTGGCCGTGTGCAAGACAAACGCGCCTCCCGCTGTGCTATCGCTCCAGCCCCTCCAGCAGGCTTTTTTTTTTCCCTTTTTGGGTCATACTCGGCGATGCTCAGAGATTACTCCTGGCTTTGCACTCAGGAATCACTCCTGGCGGTGGGAGGACCATATGGGATGCCGAGGATCGAACTCAGGTCGGCATGGGCCGGCTGCGTGCAAGGCAAACGCCCTACCCGCTGGGCTATCGCTCCGGCCCCTCCAGCAGGCTTTTAAAGAGAAACAAATTTACTGGTAAGCAAGCTCCACTGGAAAGTCAACTAACCACTTTTGATAAAGTGTAAAACAACGGAAGATAGAAGTAGTGAAACAAAACAAAGAGGTCTGCTGAACTCATGGAAAACCTTTGCGATGTAAAAAATAAGGAAAAGGTTTAGGATGCCTTACCTGCAGAGGCTTTCCGCCGCCAGCGAGTCTAAGACCATGGCGAGGACGTGCTTCAGGTCCCTCTGCTTTAGCTCTGTGAGGATGTCCAGCCGCTCGAGACCCATTTTTCTTGCCTATCAGCCCTGCCAACACACAGCGCAGCAGGCTGAGCCTCCCCGCATCCCGCTCCTCCCAGCACTCCTGGGCTCCGTTCAGCTGCAATCTTTTCCTTTTTGCTCGTCATGAAGAGCTCTCGCACCAGCTGCAAGGCTGGGGTCCTCGAGAGATCCGTCAAGCTGAAAACCAGGGCGCCGCTGGCCTGGGCACTGCCCGGCCCCGCCTCAGGGCTATCAGGGGCCACTGCAGGTGTCGCCTCCGAGGGGACGGCCTGGGTCTGCTGTCGCTCCTCTGTGTCAGACTGCGAGCCTTGCTCCCGGAGGGTGGACAGCCTTCTCAACCTGACCAGCCGCCTGGACCGCTTAATGGTGTGCTTCTCAAGAAGCTCTTGGAAAGAGCCCTCCTGGTCAGAGGAGGACTCATCTGACCGGTCCCAGCAGAGAGAGTCAAAGCCACTGTCTTTAGGGGTTGAAATAATGCCCCTCGCTCCTGTGTAAGGAGAAAGCCTCTGCCTTGTATTGAAGTTAATGCTGGCCACGAGGTTACTTATTGGGGTCACAAATACATCCTCATCTGTTCCGCCAGTCGCTTTCACGAACGGAGGAGCCCAGAAGTCTGGGGTGTGTCTTTTCGTCGTTCACACACAGACTGCTGTCACTGAAGTCATGGCACAGGGAGTCCTGGGAACTGCTCCCCTGAATCGGAGACAAACATTCAACCTCAAACAGGCCACAGCCGCCTTTGGACTCATCCACCGTGGATGTCTTCTGCTGAGAAAAGTTCCGTCTCAGTCTCTCACTGCGGGCACTGGCATCTTCTGGGTTCAAAGTGCTAGAAACTAAAGGACTGAAATCACTGCTCCTTGCAAAACCTGAACCGCTGCTGGAAGCATTTGACTCCAGGCTCAGGACTCGGCGTATTCGATTTTCCAGAGAACAAGTTTGTGGCTCGGAGTCGCCCCGCAGATGAGAGAAAGAGAGGTGCAGCCTTCTGCGCAGTAAAGACTTGTTGCCGCCGATTTTAGGAGTTTCACAAAGTTCTGGGGGTGTCATCCCTGTCCTTTCTTGGGGAGAGAAATCTCTTCTTCTGCGTGGGAGACCCTAGAGGATGCAGAAAACCCAGGTGTGGCATCTCAGGATGTTCATAGCTGGATGTTAGATCTTTTGCTTTCTTTCCAAGGAATTCTTTATCTGTATTTTCAAATCTGCAGGATTTTAACATCTCACTGTAGCCACTATCTTGAGATGAAGACGTGGAACAAAAATCCCGGAAGCTGGAGTCCTTGGAACTGAGAGGAGTGCCTGCCTCACTTCCTTCCCGGTGCAAGCCTCACCTGAATGCTTCTCAGACATCTTCAAAATCTTGTGCCTACAGAGAGACAACAAATATGTTCCTCTTTTGCAACGGGTAACCTGGCAATTTATACCGAAATACATTATGTGTTGAGTATACGGAAAACAATAGACACTCTATGCAAAAAGTGCGACTTTGTGCAGAGGTTAGAGCACTTGCCCTGCATGTGGTCACCCTGGTTTTAGCCCCAGAAACACACAGGGCCCCCCCCATGCACTTCCAGGAATGATCTTTGAGCACAGAGCCAGGAGTAAGCCCTGAATACCATTAAAAACAAAACACCAGCACACGGTTTTTACTTATTTTTGGACTGTGGGGACCATATGGGCTGTATGTAGTTGTGCTCAGGGCTTACTCCCGGCTCTGTGCTCAGGGGCCACTCCAAGCAGGCTTTGGGGAATCATACCCAGCATCAGGGATTAAAACCTGATTAGCCACATGCAGGGTCAGCACCACTGGAGTACCTCTCCGGCCCCTATGTTCATCTTTAAATAGATCTTTGGAAATGGATAAAATGAGTGCTGCAAGCAGTTGTAACTGCAATCAGGCTATGCGACTCCACGATCACATTATTCGCACTCGTAACATGGGCCAGTCTCAGAAATATGGTTCCCATGATCATTCCCAGGCTTACACCCTTGCAAGGACTCCTTGATTCCATTATAGATCACTAACACACTGCTGCTTCTTTTCAGAGTTTACTAGTGGACTTCATTTTAGGTTTATAATACTATTAACAATGGGCTCTCATGAATGTAATTCCAACACCACACCCATCACTGGTGTATCTATCTTCCTGCAACCCCAAAGGATCCCAACCTTCCTCTTTCTCTTCCCCTTTCCCCAACTGTTATGTGGATGTTCCCCCATGAAGCTGACTTTGACCTTTGTTGCTGCCTCACTGTGTATCTTTAAGCCCCACACATGAGACTATCCTGTATCTATCCCTTTCCTTCTGTCTGATGTCACTCAGCATGACACCCTCTAGTCCCAATCATGCTGCTGCAAATGGCATGACTTTGCTCTTTCTTCGAGCTGTATAGTATTCCACTGTAACACGAGCTGTATATTATTCCACTGTAACATGAGCTGTATAATATTCCACTGTAACATGAGCTGTATAGTACTCCACTGAAACAGAATCTGTATAGTATTCTATGTCTTCTTGAGCTCATCAAAATACTCCTGATCAACAGGCCCCTGATCGGGGACGGAGCGATAGCCCAGCGGGTAGGGCGTTTGCCTTGCAGGCAGCCGGCCTGTGCCGGCCCGGTTCAATTCCCAGCATCCCATATGGTCCCCCGAGGACCGCCAGGGAGTGGTTCCTGAGTGCAGAGCCAGGAGTAACCCCTGAGCATCACAGGGTGTGATCCAAAAAGAAAAAAAAACAGGCCCCTGATCAATAAGAACATTTCAAAGTTAATAGGTCATACTCATTCACAGCTCAGTATTTAAATATTTTGAGACAAAGTCCAGTTGCAGGTTTGAATTCACAGACAAACTATGTGTGGGAAATTCACCCTTTATAATAGTCTGGAAAAATGCAGAAATTCCAAGTCAACTATTTAAAGAATTGTTAAAGAAATTACTAATGTAAGGAATAAAATTATAAAATATTTTATTCCTTGACCCTTCAATGTACCACATTTTCTTTTTTTCAGAAACTCAAATCTTAACTCAAAGCAAAGAAAATTATAGCACTGAAAAGGCACTAAAAATTGGTCATTCTTAGTTGTAAAATGGCCATTTTATTATAAAATAAAATTAGATCTCATTTTTCATTATTTTAAATAGTGCTTTGTAAAAAATATTAGGAGAAAAGAGATCCTGGAGGGGCCGGAGCAATAGCCCAGCGGGTAGGGCATTTGCCTTGCACGCAGCTGGCCCATGCCGACCCGGTTCGATCCCCGGCATCCCATATGGTCCCCAAGCACCGCCAGGAGTAATTCCTGAGTGCAGAGCCAGGAGAAACCCCTGAGCATTTCCGGGTGTGACCCAAAAAAGCAAAATAAATAAATAAATACAATAAAATAAAAATGTTAAAAAAAAAAAGAGAGATCCTGGAAAGAGACCAGAGATGGATCTCAGTGATACATGTATGAGGCCCTGGATCAAAAAGAAAACAAACAACTATCCTCTGAAGATAAATTGTATTTGATTATAAAGGGGAAGAAATTAATTTATATCTAACTCCCATCGGGTTGAACATATGAATGAAGTTATTTTAAACAAATAGCTATACTAGCCACAAAAATCTCTTTATGGCATAATGGATTACTTAGAAAATCCCTCCTGGGGCTGGGGAGACAGTACAGGGGGTCAGGCACTTGCCTTGCATGCGGCTGGCCTGGGTTCGATCTCTGGCACCTTATATGGTCCCTGAGTCTAGAGTCAGGAGAAAGCCCTGGTGACAACTGAGGGCGGCCCAACAATAAAAACTAAAAGAAAGTCATTACTACTGGACTTTCCCTACACCTCTGTGCCATGCCTTCAGATTTCCATAGCTCAGAAGGTGAGAATCACTGCGGCTTCTGTTTGCTTCCCAGCCGAGAACAGCAAATATAGCTGTTAATAATTTGCATTGCCTCTTAAAACAATTTTGTTTTTCAAATATTAAGTTTATAAGTTTATAAGTAAGAACGTATTATCTGGGCTGGATAGGTAGCACAGGGGGCTAAGGTTCTTGCCTTGCACATGGTCCACCAATATGGTCCCTTGAGTCCCCTGAGTCCTGTGATGTGAGGGGCTGAGCACAGAGCCAGGAGTGAGCCCTGAACACAGAGCAAGGAGTGAGCCCCGAGCACAGAGCCAGGAGTCAGCTCAGATGCACAGAGCTAGGAGTCAGCCCCAAGCAGAGACCCCAGGAGTGAGCCCTGAGCACAGAGCCAGAGGGTGAGCCCTGAGCACAGAGCCAGAAGTGAGCCCTGAGCACAGAGCCAGGAGTCAGCTCTGAGCACAGAGCCAGGAGTGAGCCCTGAGCACAGAGCCAGGAGTCAGCCCTGAGCACAGAGCCAGGAGTGAGCCCTGAGCACAGACCCAGGAGTCAGCCCTGAGCACAGAGCCAGGAATGAGCCCTGAGCACAGATCCAGGAGTAAGCCCTGAGCACAGAGTCAGGAGTCAGCCCTGAGCACAGAATCAGGAGTGAGCCCCGAGCACAGACCCAGGAGTCAGCCCTGAGTACAGAACCAGAAGTGAGTCCTGGAGCACAGAATCAGGAGTGAGCCACAAGCACAGAGCCAGGAGTGAGTCCTGGAGCACAGAGCCAGGGGTGAGCCCTGAACACTGAGCCAGGAGTGAGCCCTGAGCACAGACCTAGGGAGTCAGCCCTGAGCACAGAGCCAGGCGTGAGCCCTGAGCACAGAGCCAGGGGTGAGCCCTGAGCACTGAGCCAGGAGTGAGCCCCTGAGCACAGAGCCAGGAGTCAGCCCTGAGCACAGACCCAGGAGTCAGCCTTGAGCACAGAGCCAGGAGTCAGCCCTGAGCACAGAGCCAGGAGTGAGTCCTGAGCACAGAGCCAGGAGTCAGCCCTGGAGCACAGAGCCAGGAGTGAGTCGCTGAGCACAGAGCCAGGGGTGAGCCCTGAGCACAGAGTCAGGAGTCAGCCCTGAGCACAGAATCAGGAGTGAGCCCCAAGCACAGAGCCAGGAGTGATCGCTGAGCACAGAGCCAGGAGTAAGCCCTGAGCACAGAGTCAGGAGTCAGCCCTGAGCACAGAATCAGGAGTGAGCCCCAAGCACAGAGCCAGGAGTGAGTCCTGGAGCACAGAGCCAGGGGTGAGCCCTGAACACTGAGCCAGGAGTGAGCCCTGAGCACAGACCTAGGAGTCAGCCCTGAGCACAGAGCCAGGGAGTGGGCTGAGCACAGAGCCAGGAGTCAGCCCCTGAGCACAGAGCCAGGAGTCAGCCCTGAGCACAGAGCCAGGAGTGAGTCCTGAGCACAGAGCCAGGAGACAGCCCCGGAGCACAGAGCCAGGAGTGATCACTGAGCACAGAGTCAGGAGTCAGCCCTGAGCACAGAACCAGAAGTGAGTCCTGAGCACAGAGTCAGGAGTCAGCCCTGAGCACAGAACTAGAAGTGAGTCCTGAGCACAGAGCCAGGGGTGAGCCCTGAGCACTGAGCCAGGAGTGAGCCCTGAACACAGAGCCAGGAGTGAGCCCTGAGCACAGAGCCAGGAGTCAGCCCTGAGCACAGAGCCAGGAGTGATCACTGAGCACAGAGCCAGGAGTGAGCCCCTGAGCACAGAGCCAGGAGTGAGCCCTGAGCACAGAGCCAGGAGTGAGTCCTGAGCACAAAGCTAGGAGTTAGCCCTGAGCACAGAGCTAGGAGTGAGCCCTGAACAGAGACCCAGGAGTGAGCCCTGAGCACAGACCCAGGAGTGAGCCCTGAGCACAGAGCCAGGAATGAGTCCTGAGCACAGAGCTGGGGTGAGCCCTGAGCACAGAGCCATGAGTGAGCCCTGAGCAGAGCCAGGAGTGAGTCCTGAGCACAGAGCCAGGGGTGAGCCCTGAGCACAGAGCCAGGAGTCAGCCCTGAGCACAGAGCCAGGAGTCAGCCCTGGAGCATAGAGCCAGGAGTGATCACTGAGCACAGAGCCAGGAGTGAGCCCTGAGCACAGAGCCAGGAGTGAGCCCTGAGCACAGAGCCAGGGGTGAGCCCTGAGCACAGATCCGGGAGGTGAGCCCTGAGCACAGAGCCAGGAGTGAGCCCCTGAGCACAGAGCCAGGGGTGAGCCCTGAGCACCGCCAATTACACCTTTCCCCCTCAAACGTCCTCCCAGCCCACCAGCTCTAAGTTCCCTCCTGTCAGGGGGCCTGCGAGTACAGCAGGTAGGATGGTTGCCTTGCAGGCAGCCAACACTGGGGTCTATTTCAGGCACCAGAAACGATCCTTTGAGCATGGCCAGGAGTGATTCTAAGTGCAGAGCCAAGAGTAAGCCCTGAGCAGGGTCCGATGTGGCTCAAGAACTGAAGGGAAAAAAGAAGTTAAAATTACAACCCAACTGTTCCCCTCCTTTACCATTAGGTGTCTCACCATGCTAGAATTTGAAAGACTTGCGAAAAGAAGCTTTAAAACCCAGGGTCATCTTGTCTCCCTGAAAGTCTGTACATGCCAGTTGTTATCATAGCAAGTGTGTAGGGAAACCACACAAAACAACAAATAAAAGCTTGTTCCGTTCATCCACACCTTTAGTTACATATGGCCCCCACCCCCACCCCATCATCTGCCAGGAGTCATCCCTGAGCATCACTGCCCAAGGCTGCAAAGACAGCAGGGCCCTCGCCTTAGGCAGGAATCCCGGTTCAACCTCCTACACCTCATAGGGTCCGGGGGCCCAGCCAGGAGTGATCCCTGCACGCAAAGTCAGGAATAAGCCCTGGAGCATCACCGGAAGCAGCTCCAAAAAACCCAAAATAAAAAAATAACTTCAAAGGGGCAGAGAGACAGTCAGCTGGAGTTCATGGACACAGCCTGATCCCCAGTACCTCCGAGCACGACCCCTGAGCAGTCAGGAGTAGTGAGCGCCTGAGCACTTCCCAGGTGTGGCCCCAAAACCAAAATCAATAATTTAAAACAATTCAAGTTTATTCCTGCAAAATCCCGGGTTGCTTGCAGAATTGCTGCATTTGACTAATTCCCCGCTTCAGCGAGCATGCATTAGCAAGCCTCTTGCAAAGCTTTGACACCCAGGCAAGCAGCGCGAAACGGGGGGGTGAAAAAGGGTAGGGCGTTTGCCTTGCATGCGGCTGACCCAGGTTCTGAGCCCCGGCATCCCATATGTTCCCCCACGCCCGCCACGAGTAGTTCCTGAGCACAGAGCCAGGAGTAACCCTGAGCATTGCCGGGTGTGATCCAAAAAAGCAAAAGAAAAAAAAAAAAGAGAAAAAGAAACGGATTCTGAATCTAGCCGTTGGGTCCGGTTGCAGAAGAAACTTCCTCATCTGTTACCAAGTCTTACCAGCCGTCAGCCTGCAGCTCCGAGACGTCAAAAGCAACGTGGACTCCCAAACTAGCGAAGCTACCCCTCTGCCTTGCAGACTCCTGCGCGGGGCATGGCTGGGGGCGCTCCGCAGTCGGGGCGCAGGCGGCTCGTGCTGCGGGGTGATTTAGAACGCGGGCCAAGGCCAGGCTCCTCTCCGCCTACTAGCACCCCTCGTAGTCTGGATGTCGGCTTGCGGGTCCACGGTGGGTGGGGGAACAAGGGGACGTGCAGTGGCCGCGGCGGCGCTGACATTGATTCGCCCACCCCCGAGTGCCAATGGGAGCGTGTGGGGGGGCGAGCTAACGGTCTCCCCCGGGACGCCAACGGGTCCTCTTGTCCCTGCCCGGCAGCCGGGGTAGTGGGCGTCACCTGGAGCGCAGGAAGCGGCGGAGAGAGGAAACGATTTCCGGGCCTCTGCAAAGCCCACCTGGCCGCAGAGCCCCAGGGGCCCCGCTCCCGCCCACCAGGACGCCCCCCGCGACACCGCCCCTAGCCGGAGGTGGGCCCACGTCGGCGGCGGAGGTGGCCACCGGGGGGGGGACAGGCAGCCGCCGTGAGTATGCCGGGAGGAGCCACGCCTTGTCCCCGGGGATGCGGGGCTATGGCAACCCCCACGCTGGGTCTGCTTGGCACCGCCGCGTTTCCCTGCTGCGGTTTGAACTGCCCGCCAGAGCGACCGCTACGCCCCGCCCCATCCCATCCTTAGGCCCCGCCCCGCCGCTCCCTCGCCCGTTTCTCTCGGGCCCCGCCTCGTCCCCTAAGCCCCGCCCCCGTCCCATCCTTAGGCCCCGCCTCATCCTTAGGCCCCGCCCCTCAGACCCCCTCCCCGTTTCTCTAGGCCCCGCCTGGTCCCTCTACGCCCCGCCCTACTCCCAGACCCCGCCCGAGGTGCAACGCCCCCGCCTACCCCGCCCCGCTCTGTAAGTTGGTCTTTTCCTACAATGGTGTTGGGTCGCACCTGGCGATGCCTCAGAGGTTACTCCTGGCTCTGCACCCAGGAATTACTCCTGGCGGTGCTCGTTGGACAGGACCACATGGGATGCCGGGCCGGCCATGTGCAAGGCAAACAAACGCTTTACCCCGCTGTGCTATCGCTCCGGCTTTATGGTTTTTTGTTTTTCAAGCCACACAGTGGTGCTCAGGGACCACTTCTGGTGGGGCTTGGGAAGCAGTATGGGGTGCCAGGGATCCAACCTGGATCAGACACACACGGCAAGCATCCTACCCGCTGTGCTACCCTCAGGTGCCTCTCAGATTTTTAAGGCACTGGTATTCAGGATGGCAAGACAACTTCCCTTAAGGATGGTGTAATGATATTGGCCACATAGTAAGTGCTCAAGGAAAGTGACGTACTACCATTGATAACCGTCTCACTGAGCAAGCCCCATAATGATCCTGGAGCTTTGGGTTCCTGCCGATAAGGGAAATGGTGTGGGATTTAGTATCAAAGTGAAATTTTCCATCTCCTCGCTTCCAAATTGACATTGTCCTACTCCCTCTGGTGGGCCCCACAACCCACTGTATTCGGTGCAAGCTGACCCATTCTCTTCTTCATAGTTTCATGAATCAGACTGAGCTTGATAACCCGACTGGAGAGTCAGAATCCGGAGCAGTTTGCCATTATTGGAGCCTTTTGTAATGGAGCACTTCAGCACCTTTTTTTTTTTTTTTGCTTTTTGGGTCACACCTGGCAATGGTCAGGGATTACTCCTGGCGGTTCTCATTAGACAGGACCATATGGGATGCCGAGAATTGAACCCAGGTCAGCCTTGTGCAAGACAGATTCCCTACCTGATGTACTCATCACCCGAGACCCAAACACTGCCTTTTCTAACTAGGCATTATATAATACTTGTGGAAGGAAAGCTTATTTCCACGCTACCGTTGGATAACCTCTGTAACAAAAGTGATGACAATGGGGGCCGAGCGACAGCAGGTAGGGCGCTTGCCTTGCACGCGGCCAACCCGGTTCAGTCACTGGCATCCCATATGGTCCCCAAGCACCTCCAGCGAAGAGCCAGGAGTAACCCCTGAGCATCGAAAAAAAGTGATGACCAGAATATTTGTGTCTGATGTTTTTCTTAGGAGAAACAATAACCTATGCTGCATTCGTGGAAACTTAAAATTGGGTGACTAGGGAGATGGGAAAGATCTAGTTAAATGTTTCTGCTAAAATGGACAGTTGGAGCTCCTTTGAAAGCTCAAGGTAATTTTCAAAGCTCACAAGTTAGAGTGGGGAGAGAAAGAAATCTGCTTCATGATGACAGTTCGCAATGGGTTGTTTTCTAAATATTAATCACTTTCTTCTCCCATCTTTATATAAAATATTGTGAAGGGAAGCAAACAAATGGAAGTATTGTCAACCCAACGGAATTTATTGTATGT
>JAJIBD010012885.1:0-16627 GCA_021461705.1 Cryptotis parvus | reverse complement strand
ATACAAATAAAAAGATATACAATTAAAAAGTTCATGTTTGGGTTTTGGTCATACAGTGTTTCAGCACCCGGCCCCTCCACCAGTGCCCATCTCCCACCAACAACATCCCCGGTTCCCTCCCCCCTTCCCCCAGCCCCTGCTCCATGGCAGGTTCTTTATTTATTTGCCTTTCTCTCTCTTTCTCTTTTCCTTCCCCTTCTAGACTATGGATTACAGAACATACATTAAAAGGTTGTCATGTGAATCCTTTTGCCTCTATTTCATGCTCAGTTCTAGGTTGGCATTAGTACCCTCGACTATTATTAGCACCCTGTTCCATTTTCTGTCTTTCCTAAACTCCTGACTCCCCACACGTTTGTGATAATTTCCACCTTTGACAAAACCTCCCGATATATGCTTCACTTGACCTTGGATATTGGTATCATAATATGTACATATATATTTATGCCATGCAAATAAATGCAGTCATTCTGTGTCTGTCTCTCTCCTTCTGGCTAATTTCGCCTCAGCATAATCTTCTCCATGTCCATCCATTTGTAGGCAAATTTTATAACTTCAATTTTCCTAACAGCTGCATAGTATTCCATTGTGTAGATGTACCAAAGCTTCTTTATCCAGTCATCGATTTTCGGGCACTCTGGTTGCTTCCAGATTCTGGCTATTGTGAATAATGCTGCTATGAACATAAAAGTAGGGATGGTGTTTCCGCTGCGTATTTTTGGTTTCCCAGAGTAGATTCCCAGGAGTGGTATGGCTGGGTCAAATGGGGAGTTCAATTTCTAGTCTTTGGAGGAAAGTCCATATTGTTTTCCAGAAAGGCTGTACCAGCCGGCATTCCCACCAACAATGGATGAGTGTCCCCTTTCCCCACATCCACGCCAGCACTTGTTGTTCTTGCTCTTTTGAATATGTGCCAGTCTCTGTGGTGTAAAGTGGTATCTCATTGTTGTTTTGATTTGCATCTCTCTGATGATTAGTGATGATGATCATTTTTTTCATATGTTTTTTTGGCCATTCGAATTTCTTCCTTGCTGAAGTTTCTGTTCATTTCTTCTCCCCCATTTTTTGATGGGGTTGTTTGTTTTCTTCTTTGTAAAGTTCTACCAGTGCCTGATATATCCTGGATATTAACCCCTTATCAGATGGGTATTGGGTGAATATTCTTTCCCATTCTGTGGACTGCTTTTTTGTATCTTAGTCACTGTTTCTTTTGAGGTGCACAGGGAACCAAGGCAAAGTGCCTTGGTTCCAGCCCTGAACCGACCCTAGCGGCGCTGAGCTTCGGGAACCGCCTCCACTCCCCCACAGGTGTGTGTGTGATTCTTGACTCTCCGCGGACCCCAAGCTGCCCCAGGGAAGAGCGGAAACTCCATCAAGGGAACCAAGGCAAAGTGCCTTGGTTCCAGCCGGGACCGACCCTAGCGCCGCTGAGCTTCCGTCGAAGCAAATTTTTCTGATAACAGATTAGAGCTCTGTCCACTCCTCCCCTTGGCTACCTATGGAGGGCATTCTGAGTCACCTGTTAGGTTTTTTTTCTGTTTTTAAAATGTTTTAATTTTTTTAAGTTAAATCACTGTGACGCACACAGTTACAAAGTTGTTCATGATTGAGTTTCAATCATACAATGTTCCAACATCCATCGCTTCACCAGTGCACATTTCCCCACAACCAATGGTCCCAGTTTCCCTCTCTTGTCCCTGCTCCTGCCTGTCTCTATGGCAGGCACTTCTCTCTCTTTCTTTCTCTCTCTCTCTCTGTCTCTGTCTCTCTCTGTCACTGCCTCTCTCTCCTTTTTGAGAATTCTCTCTCTCTCCTTTGGGAATTTATGACTTATAATACAGACACTGAAAGTTTATCACATATACCTCTTACTTTCAGGACTCAGTTTTGTCCAGAGTGATCATTTCAAATATTATGATCAGCATGGTCTGGAGGTCTTTTATGTATCTTGGACATCATTAGACAGTTCTATGGCTATAAACAATTCTGTTTCTGTTTCAGTAGTGTCCCATCTCTTTATATCTTTGGTAATTTAATAAACTATTTTTGGAATGCTTGAGGTTACTTCAGGCTTGTGCTTGGGGTCATTCCTGTGGGTTCTTAGGGGACCATGTGGTGCCAGTGATGAACCAGAGTTGATCACATGCAAGGCAAGCACTTTAATCCCTGTACTGTCTCTCTGACCCTAATTACTAACATTTTTAGCTTTTGCTTTACTGTGTGATAAATTTATGACCCAGGTCATTTTATTATTACTACCTTTTCTGCCATTTTTCCTGCAGTTTGTCCTATTAGAATTTTAATCTCAACTCATTTTCACTTCACATTACATCTGATTCTCTTTTCTTTTACGCTTTCTGAATGCTATTTAATTTTTCCTTACACCTTTTATGCTGACTTTTTATTATTATTTTGATATTTTATTTCATTATAAATTAAAGCTATCTTGCAAGTATCTTTCAGAGCACTAAATTTCTGAGATCTGCTTTGAGGTTTGTTGGGTCTCTTACTTCTTCCTCACAATAGTGTTCTTTTCTCAAGGACTGTAATTACAAATTGTGAACACGTTCTTAATTGTGGCTGCTAATTGTGGGGGTAACCTCCGGGGATAAGTTATGAAAAATTATCTAGATAAGTTTCAGGTTTTTCCTGACAAAGGAAGAGGGGGTTTTGAGGGTCCTTATGGTAGTTATTATGTTTGATTCCCAGTATGTGTATCTCAGGAAGTGTAAATTCAAACCAAGTAAATATATAGCATGGAACTGTAGTTTTAATTCTTCATGGGTAAATTTCTTTTCTTTTGGCCCAAATTTCATATAGAACGTAAGCTTCTTGATAGTGTTTTTTAAGCTAGAGAGGTAACACTTTTCAATCCACAAGCATGGGGTTGGTCAAGGGATTTGCCATTGTTTATGGGGTCGGGCATGATTTTGTCTCTTCAGAGAGACACAGAGAAAATTCATATCCTCAGCTATCAACATGCTCCTCTTTCTACTTATCCCTACAGTTACTGTTGCCTCAGCTCCACTTACTATTCTGGCAGAATTTAGTTTTTTTTTTTTTTAACTTCATCTAGATATACTTGGTTTTGTTGTAAGTAGCTCTCACATTTTTTGTATCATTTTTGTTTGTTGGTAGTAGACAGAGGGATATAGGAACTGCATCATATCTTTGTTCAGATAGGCCCATTCTATCACTGGAAGTGCTGATGAAGAATAATAAAGCTTTTCATTAATACAACATGAGCCGAGAGGCTAAGCATTGAACATTTACATGCAATGATATGACATGCGGCAGATACGCACTACAGAGTGTGTACAAAGAGAGAGACTGCTCTGGAATGCCCCCAAATACCCAGATAATATAAAAACTGAATCAAGGAAATCAGTGCTCAGGTCCCCAGAGCTGTTCTCTGCTAGCTCATTCCATTTCCCCCTCTCTCTAACCAGTAACTATATTTAGATGTAATTTTTTTTTACCACTATTCACTTGTATCACTTGTCTTCCCGTTGTTCATTGATTTTCATGGAGTGGGCACCAGTAACGTCTCCATTTTTGGGAATGAGGTTCATTACTGTTACTGTTCTGGCATATTGAATCACCATGGGTAGCTTCCAAGCTCTGCAGTGGCTCTGGGTTCATCCCAGGAGCCAAGTCCTTTTCTATGTCAGACCATCAACCATCCAGGGCCCCGGGGGTTGGGGGGGCAGAACCCCTGGGTGTAGACAGGCCTGTATCCTGTCTGCCACCTGCTGATGCAGCCGGGAACTGCAGCCACACCTGCAACACCTTGAGGGGCTGGCAATCAGGTAATAATTATGTATTTTTATTAGAGAGGAGAGGGATGGGTAGAAGAGAACCTTTGGATACTGGTAGAGGGCAGTGAACACTGGCAGTGGGTGTGCCGTTGGTATGATGTAGGCACAGAACCATCATTAACTATATTGTAAACTAGAGTGCCTCAGTAAAAGTGGGGATAATCATGTATACAGGAACCATTATCATACACAGTAACTGAGCATGAAAGCTACGTAAGGTACTAACTTGGCCCCAGTTCTATCAGTGCTTTTTACATGTATTATCTTAATGGTCCCTTTACACCCAACATGGCAAGTAGCTGTTCTTATTCACATTGACAATGACAATGTGTCCAGGGCACCCCAGAGTTGGGGGTAGGTAAGCCAAGCAGCCAACCAAACAAAGCCCCGGCAGCTGAAAACTGTTACACTCCACAACTGCTATCTGCTCCTGGCTGGGGACTATTATCACTATTATCTTTTGAAATTTCAATGCAGGACACGAACTAGAAGTAATTTTTTATGTAAATTTGATTCCTTAGGAAATACAGTGCTGGGGGTGGAGGTGAGATTAAAAACAGAATTTACTAATGCTTATCCAAAGAATCTCATGCTGCCTCTCCTTGTAACTCTCTGGTTCTCACATACTCTGTTCTGAAACCTAACTGCCTCTGCAGTCATTCCACACTCCTCCCACCTTCCTGCTCTCCAAAGCTATGTCCTAGATGGTGCAATGGAAGTTCTATTCTGGGCCTCACCACTAATCTACCTTGGAGGGAGCATAGTGTAAAAGATAGGAGCTATTAAGTTTAATAACAATTTATCTAAACTCCAAAAGTCTCTTACAGCTCTTAAGAGACTACATATTACAGATTTACTGACATTCAAATATTCTATAAAAATTTATTACCCAAGGGTGAAAATTAAAATTAATATTCTTAAAGCAAGGAAGTTATAGATGGCCAGTATTACTATTAGATACTATCTCCAGATTTCCATTTCTCTCCCAACCATCTGCTACAAAATATTTTCTTGTTTTTTGTCCCTATATGTTAAGAGAAATAAATGATAAGAACAATAGTTACCAACACACCCTTGTTTGTGAAAAAGTAGTAGCACGTTATAAAGAATTTTGGAACAATAAGAGAAAGTAATCATTCATCCATAATTCTATTATGTTACCATTTAAATATATTTGGTTCTACTTCCTCCCTAATGTCTTTATCTCAGTATAGTTAAACTCATAAGAATCTATGTAGTTTCAATGCATTGGAAGAAGATTCTTAGACAAGAAATTTATTTTTCTCTCTATTGTAAATTACAACATTCTAGATGGAGCAAAAGTTTTTTTTTTTAAGAAAAGGCCATATTTTACAGAGTAGGAGATTGAGATGCAGGAATATTATGGTAAGTTTCTCAGTGTTATGGGGGGGAAGGAATTTTTTTTATTATCAAAGCACTCTTACTAGATGTCTGAAAATCCAGGGAAATTATCTTAGACAATTAGCCCACATAAATTAGTGAGAAAAAGAGCCACAGTGGAATTAAAGGGTAGTGATTATGCAGATAATTAGTGTATGTTTATCCAGAAGCAGTGAAATAAGCTTCCTGGTGAGAATTTCATTTCTGAGGGAATTTCCAGTAGAAAATTTCCCCACCCCCAAATACCTTGAGTAACGGAAATAATGAGATAGGCATGTATCATTTGCTAGGCACATTTTTTTCATGGACTTTGGCATGTGACCCTACAAAACTTGTGGGTTTTTAAAAAATAAAACTATTTTCATATATAATGTTTTGCGTATAATGAATGATTATAGGAAATGCTTCACTTGGAATGTTTCAGAAACAAAACCAACTTTGGAAAGCACCCAAGATGGCTCTGGTTGCAAGTCTGACAATACGCTTTGTCTCTATGGTAAAAAGAACTTTCACGAATTTCCTCGTGGCATTGGTATTTGGGGAAAGTTTTGGTGTCTTTAGGACTCATGAACACAAACATGAATCTATTCTGGATACAAGAGATGAGCATAATGTGATAAAAGAACAGAGTCAAATGTTAAGAGCTTAATTATGGAAAATACTTTTAACTGTGCTATATACTTAAATTTCTTCTTAATAAAATACTTCTGATATATAAAACAAAATAAGAAAAGACATTACAAAAATGATTATCTAAGTAAAACAAGCTTATGAATAGATGCTTTCAGCTCTTTTTTTCTCATCTCACTCCCTCACAACGTAGATTTTTGCTTCTGTGAATTGCTTGGGAAAGTTTTATTAAACATGGCCAAATATCATTACAAATGTTTGTTAAAACTAATTTGGAGAAATCACAGTGGAAACACCACCTGCACATCTATGTTCATAGCAGCACTATTCACAATGGCCAGAATCTGGAAACAACCAGAGTGCCTGAGAACAAATGACTACATTAAGAAACTATGGTACATCTACACAATGGAATCATATGCAGCTGTTAGCAAAAATGAAGTCATGAAATTTGCCTATAAATGGATGGACATGGAGAGGATCATACTGAGTGAAATTAGCCAGAAGGAAAAGATCAGATAGATATAGAATAACTGCATTTATTTATGGAATATAAAAAAGATAGCACGATACCAATATCCAAGGCTAGGCAAAACATGGATCAGGAGGTCTTGTCAGTGGTGGAATCTATTGCAAGTGTGTGGGAGTCAGAGGTTCGGTAGGAAAGGGAAGGTAACAGTGTGCTAATAATCATTGGAAATGATAGTACCAGTCTAGAACTGAGCATTGAACATAGACAAAGGGATATATATATATATATATATATATATATATATATATATATATATATATAACACCTCTAAATGTATGTATTGCAAGCCACAATGTGTGAGAGAAGGGAGAGATAGAGATAAGGATAGAGAGAGAAAGAGAGAGATAGAGAGAGAAAGAGAGAGAGAAGAGGCAAACTGCCTGCCATAGAGGCAGACTGGGGAAGGGAAAGGGAATGAGGGGACATTGATGGTAGGAAATGGGCATTGGTGGAGGGATAAGTGCTGGAACACTGTATGACTGAAATCCAAACATGAACATCTTTGTAATTGTATGTCTCATGATGGTATAATAAAAAAAAAAAAAACTAATTTGGAGAAGGTAAAATTCAGTCTTAAAGAAGGGGACTTATTTGTTCCAATTCAAGATATCTCAAGGCAGGTAGAGGTGAAGAAAGTAGATATTCTGTCTCTCTGAATGTTGAAATTCAGATGTCTCTCTCACATGTTGAAATTTCTTCCTGGGAAATTAACACTTGTAACTCTTTCTTATGGAAATTTTCCTTGAATGAGGAGACCTGTATAACTGAAAATTTAGAATAGAGACTTAAAGGATGCCCGTAGAAATCCATGAGTTAGCAGAGGGGGTGAGTGAGCTGTTTGGGTGATTGGATTCTGAAGTTAATACAGCGCTTACTATTGAATGGGCTGTTATTGAACCTCTGGCTCTGTTCTTCAACCTCTAGATTGTTTCTTACTGGAGAAGTAAGAAACAAAGTAAAAAATACAAAAAAACACCTCAGGATCTGTTTCTTACTGGAGAAGATGTTTTGGTTATATCTTAATGATACAGCGGGAGCTAAGGTGGAAAGTGGCAGGTGGCCAATCAGAATGTAGAAGGGGACACGGGGGGGCGGTGGGATTTGGCAGCAAATAAAAGGCACTCCAGGTGCCCCTCAAATCTTCCCCCTGTGGCTGGCCCGTCCCTTGCTAGCTACTCTCTCCCTCCCTGGATCAGGTAGGGTAGCATGACCACGCACAGGACCCAGTATGGACAGGCCATGCAAGGCCGGGCAAGAGCTGGACAGATTGGGCTCAGATGCCCAGGTTATGGGCAGGGTAAGGAAGTCCATGATAGCTCAGATTCAGGCAGAGCACAGATGCCCAAGTAATGGCAAAGTACTGAGCACAGGAGCCTCACCCACGTGTACAGGGTCGTAACTGGAGACTAAAGAAAACTGGGGCTGACAACAAGGACCCCTGGGGTACAGTTGGGCGGTCCAACGGCAGGTTCGGAGCACAGGGACCTTGGCCATCTGCCTGTGGTCATGGTTGGAGGCTGAAAAAGCATACTTGGGACAGAGAGAGCAGCATGAATGGGGAAGTCATACACTGGACTGACCAACATTAGGAACATTGTTCTAATGTTCATTAGGAACATTCATGGGTACCAGTCATTCATGGGTACCAGTCAGGCCTAGACATTTGGGGTGGGACCATTTCTCAAAACCCACCAGCACAGGAAAATCCACTTTTGCTTAACATTATATGCCAAGTCACTCCACCTTCCTGTTCTTATGACTCCTTTACAGAAATAAAGAATATAGGAAATCCAATAGCTATTATTTTGAGCTGAAAAGAATTTGGAAAGAAATTACAGGAATGTAAAAACATAAGTGAGTACAGACATAAGACAACTGTCCTTTCAGGTCTCTGACCGGTTGTAAGAAGAATAGTTAAAAGCTTCTAAAATAAAAAAAAAGCTGCCGAGCCTTTTTGTCATACGACATTGCTAATGTAATAGCCTGGTCCCAGTGCGCAGGCAGGATTTGTTTGTATGATCCCAGAGTTCTGGGCATCACAAAGAAATATTACCCCCCAAAAAATCCATTAAGCTTTTCTGTAAATAGCTCAACTTCAGTCACAGTATTAAATGTCTAAGAGATCGGTCACTCAGCCTGAAAAATTGCAAAATTTATTTAGTTCTTGGTGAAAGAGGAAGCCTCATTTCCCATTGCCAACCGGAGAGAAGTCCACAGTTTCCCCTTGCCAGCAGTTCCATTCCTCCCCCATTGACCTACCCCCACCTCATCCTCATTCCTGGTATTTTCCAGGACCATACAATTCTGTCCTGGAACTAGGAGTCATAAGACTAAGATAAGAAACATTCCCTGAAGCAAATGGCCAAAAAATTCAAACCAACTAGACCCACCTAAAGATTGTAGCAATGCAAGGAACCTTTAAAAAGTCTAACACTGGGGCTGGAGTGATAGTTCAGCCGGGAGGGCATTGGTCTTGCACACTGCAGACCCAGTTGGCATCTCATATGGGCCCCCTCCTGCCCCTCCTCTGCCTCCTGCAGCACCACCAGGCCCCTGAGCATTGCAGGGTGTAGCCCAAAAGGCAGATAGATAGATAGATAGATAGATAGATAGATAGATAGATGGATGGATGGATGGATGGATGGATGGATGGATGGATGGATGGATGGATGGATGGATGGATGGATGGATGGATGGATGGATGGATGGATGGATGGATGGATGGATGGATGGATGGATGGATGGATGGATGGATGGAGATAGATAGATAGATAGATAGATAGATAGATAGATAGATAGATAGATAGATAGATAGATAGATAGATAGATAGATAGATAGATAGATAGATAGATAGATAGATAGATAGATAGATAGATAGATAGATAGATAGATAGATAGATAGATAGATAGATAGATAGATAGATAAAAGGCTAATACTAAACTGACTTTTTTTCCCTCCCTGCAAGGGGGAGCACCTTTCCTTTCTCTTCTCACTTTCCAATACACTTTTCTACTTTCCAACCCTGAGTCTGAGCATCTTTATTAATCAATATTTTCATTCTTGATTATACTAAAGAAACTGGGAATTGCAAATGTAGAGACCCGTCACCACTTCTGCCTCACCTGCATCATTGGTTTCTGAGCTTTTCTGTCATCCTTCCTGTCAGTGTTTATGATGAATACTGTCCCAACTGCCACTGCATTATGGCAATGCATTTCATGCAACCCCTTTGAACACTGCCCTTTCCAGACCAGGAAAAATTTTTCTCCTTCAGGGACTAATTTTTTTTTTTGTCCAATCTATCTGATTTCTTTCTTACTGAAAACTCTGAACCCCAAGAAACCATTGTTTAGGCTTCAATTATACTATGTTAGCGTGAGATTTCAACTCCCTTGTGCACTTTCATCAGCATGAAGTAACTTCATACATGTACTCCTTAAAGATTTGGGGTGGGGGACAATGACAAGAGATAGAGGCCTGAAGTAGCCAAAGGCAAGAACACATACCTTTGAGATGCAAATCCTGAGATCTTTTTAAATGGAGAAAGTAGGTACTTGCAAAAAGCCAAATCACCACCCAGAAAAGGGTGGGCCCCATCAGAAAAAGAGAACTGCAGGGCAATCTAAAGATAATGGCAAGTGATAAGAGAGAACCATCAATAGCCCAATATCCAGGCTTTCTTATACATATATATATATAAAAACACATATATGTTTATATATAGCCACATATATGTTTATATATAGTCACAGATATGTTTATATATGTTTATATATAGTTAAACATATATATGTTTATATATATAAACATATAGATGTGTATAAGAAAGCCTGGATATTGGGCTATTGATCCTTGTACCAATATCCAGATTAACTTTTTATGTATCCAGAGAATTCCAGACCAAAATTTGGAGAAATCAAATATAACTTTCTCCTAAAAAGCTATTCTCTGTTTTATCCCTCTGGAGATGTGCATGTCCCCTCTTGATTAGGTTCTATCTCTCTCTCCCTCACAGTTGTCTAAATTTTTATCAATAAAACTGTATCTTTCCCCCACCCAAAACTGCTGTAGGGGATTTCAGCCAGACACCAGGTATTTAGGGTGCAGGGCGGAGTCTACCTGACCACCCGGTGGTAGACTGATGGGGCGCCTTGGAGTGGGGGCAGCTTTTTGCTCCTTGGCCTCTCCTCTGACAGGCTCCCAGAAGTCAGAAAGACTCGCACAACACAAACACAGTCATCCTTCAGTCTGGACTCACAGCTGGACACAACCCTTTCCCCATGACGGCGCCGGCTTCATCTCAAAATCCGGTATACCACAACGTGTGAGTCATAGGCTAGGTAGGACAGAGTAGGGAACTGTTTGCTGATACTCATTGAAAATGATGCCATCTGAGAACTGTGCTTTGACTATGGTCAAGGGGATTCACATGATAACCTCTAAATGTATTTACTAAAATCCACAATGTGTGAGAAAGGGAAGCGAGTTGTGGGGGTAGAGAAAGGAGGAGATAGGGAACCTACCTTGGAGGTGGGATCGGGAATTGGGGAGGGGAAGTGTTGACATTGGTGGTGGAAGACAGGCATGGGTGGAGGGGATGGGTGCTGGAACTCTGTGTGACTGCATCTCAAACATGGGCATCTTGTAATTTTATATCTCTCGGTGGTATAATAAAATTTTTTTAAAAAATAAAAAACTGTATCTTTCCATTCTCCTTCTATAGCCTTTAATTAATATCTCTACAATTCACTTAGTGTGCACACTGCAATAGAGATCTCTTAAGACATTTAAGGACATATCATTACTATTCTCAGAATCTTTTTCAATTTTCATAGAAAATTGGGCAAAATTGTTGTCTAACTTTAAGGATCTTCCACAAAGAGGTTCTAGTTTTATTTTTTTGCTTTTGAATTATTTAAGACAAGGCACCCACTCCAGCTAAATTAATTCTCTCTCCTCCACCCAGAAAAACATCAAAATATAAATATATCTCACCCACTTTGTAGTTGTCACTTCCTGAAACATTGTTTCCCATGTGTGTTTATCAAATTCCTACACATATTTTATGATCCTATATCATTCAGGAAGTTATCCCCCATGTTCCAATGCACATAATTATCTTCAAATGATTTATTTTAAACTTCTCTTAGCAATATTTTCACCGACTGTGATTACACACTACCCTAAAATGGGATTCTTTGTTGATTCCCCCATTAACAGATAGGCTCTTGCACTAAGGAGGAAAGAAAAATGTGGCTAAAAAAAAAAGGTTGGTTAATGATAAATAAGGTTAAAAATCCTCCTTTATGCTCGAATGGGAGCCAGTAACGTCTCCATTGGTTGGGAATGAGGTTCATTATTGTTACTGTTTTTGGCATATTGAATACACCATGGGTAGCTTGCCAGGCTCTGCCGTGGCTCTGGGTTCATCCCAAGAAACCCAGTCTTTTTTCTATATCATACCATCAACCATCCAGGGCCCAGGGGCAGAGCCCCAGGTGTAGACAAGCCTGTCTCCTGTCTGCTACCTGCCAACACAGCCGGGCACCACAGCCACACTGCAACACCTCAAGGGGTATTCTCTAATTTACCAAAGTGATCAGATTAATAATACTGCTGCATTGTTCAGATGTTCAGAGGCTGAGTTGTGCCTTGAAGACAACTGCACACAGACAAGCAAAAGTCTGCATCTAGTCAGTTCTTTATTCAAACCAGAAAGTTTCCTTTACTCTCCCCCTATCTTCTGCCATTTTTTCCACCTCCCTTTTCCCTTTCTTTTTCTCCCCAACCTCTCCCCTATTCTCTTTCTCATTCCTCAACTCATCATGACTTGTGGCATAAGAAAAAAAGAGATTTAGGGTGACCATTCTTCAGAGGCAATTTCCTTTATTTCTGCCTACAGCTTATTCTAAGCATCCTTGGATCATTAAAAATTTTAGTCCTTCCCTCATTTGTATAAGAGATTACCTCATGGCCATGACACCTAGCAATAGAAACTAAGAAAGAAGGGAAATGGTATAAGTGAAAGAATGAGCCGGGAATAAAAGGACTATGTTAGAATGGTTACCAACAGTTCAGAAAATTAAGAAGCTTTAAAACTTCAAGACAAGTGTTAAACTTTCTTTCATCTATAGGGTATCAATTAGAGACTCCAAGGTAGAAAAGGGTAGAAAAATTACCAAGAGATAGAGACCTGAAGAGATACAGAGTTTGCCGGGCACAGAACTGACCCAGGTTCAATCCCTGGTACTCCATATGGTCCCCTGAGTCCACTGGGAGTAATCTCTGAGTACAGAGATAGGAGTAAGTCCTGTGTGGCTGAAAATCTTAAAAAAGAAAAATAAACATTTTCCAGGATAATTCCAGGAAGAAGTTTAATCATCGAGTACTGTGCTAGCAGTAATGTTTCCAGAAAGCAGGTAACAACCTACTCAATTAAAGATGGACCCCAAACCAGCCCTAACAGTCAGGATCAGTTGAGAACTTGTTGAAAATTCAAACAACTAGCTCTGACATTTAGCCTGCTAAAACAGGTTCTCGATATCAGGGGCCTAGGAGAAATCTCCAGGTGATTCTGCTTCCTACTGTGGTTTGAAAATCACTGCAGCAGCAGATAGACCTGCTGTGTAACAAAAGACTCCAGAACTTACTTATGTAAGATAGGAACAGGCACTACAGGCCTGGGAACTGCTAGACGTGGCTCAAAAATAAATAAATCAATAAAAATAAATTAGCTATTTCTAGTACAACTGCTTTAATTTTATTTTGATTATTACTATTATTGTCAATAAACTGACTAGTGCCATTAATCACAAGCTTCTATGTAGAAGACAAAGCAGGCATTTGCTTAGTAGGATAGCCTAGCAAGCATGCTGTTGGTTTGTATAACTAAGTTTTTCTTTATCTTGGTTCTGTCTGGTTTGTCTTGCATGAAATCTGCCTGTTCAAGACCTCTTGGGTACACTGGCTATTCAGTTTTCAAGAGGCTAACGGTGTTGGTTTTTAACTGCTCTAACTCAAAGAATTTGCCTTCCCTATGGTCTTCCTGAAGTTCCCAAGGGATACAGAGGCATGAAAAGAATTAACTGAAAAGGTTTATATATTGAATATCAGAACATTGCTATATAATCATTAGTACCATTTGACTATGGAGAAAATGGCAAAGTTACTGCTCCCTCATGGGAAAGAGGGAAAAACAAGAGTTTAAGAATAATTGCCATGATATTAAAATCAAAACAAAAAGATTTGCTGGGTCAATTTTCATATAGCACTAATTATAATATGCATAAAACAGCCCATTTTAGGATCAGCAGGATTAAACAGAAGTTGCTTCTCTTAATATTCTTATTGTAAAGATGAGAACAGTAATGGGAACTCTAGTTTGAGTATACTAATTAATGACATAGCCAGAAATAGATCTCAGTCCTTTTTGGCAGAAAGTGCTTTTCTAAAAAGTTGGAATTGTCATTTGCATCAAGTTCAGTCCTCTCTGTAGCTTCAATCAAAAGACTGTTTTAAGGATCCCAGCAAATATTTTCACTATTTTTCACTGGTAACTTGTTTTTCATCTTTTATCTACCTACCTACTGGAGAGAGTGAGAGACTGAGAGAGAAATGAGAGAGTAAGACGGAAAGATGAATTAGAGAAACAAAGAGACAGAGAGATCTCTGATTGTTAATCTACAATCCATTCAACGTGATCTCTCCTACGATTAATGAGAAATGCTTTGTAATTTTCTAAAGTAAAATTTCCTGTTATCTACCAAAAGTCTTTTAAAACTATATATGCCATTTTACCCAACATTTTTCTTCTGAAAAGTTATTCTAAGGAAATAATGCTCTATTCATTTTCAGCAAGAGCTTGGTCATAATTGAACTCCTCCCAGCAGACCAGCCTATCACAGTCGGTTCATCAATAAATGCTGGATTTTGGGATGACTACAAGAGTATACTACCCGCACGGCAGAACCTGGCAAGCTACCCGTGTCGTATTTGATATGCCAGATACCAGTAACAATTATAGACCTCATTCCCATGACCTGATGGAATGATTTGAGGCTCTTTATGTTCCTGGAGCAAGCACGTATCCTTGGGCTCTACTTGCATGAGACAGGTCATATTGAGATGTTACTGGTGCCCGCTCGAGCAAATCGATGATGAACGGGAAGACAGTGACAGTGAAGGAAATGATGGGTGAGCTTTCAAGACTTAGTTTTAAGGAGTTAACGACAGTTTTATTTATAATAGTGAAATACTGGAATAATTTTTCTTTTTGCTTTTTCTGGGAGGGTCACACCCGGCAAAGTTCAGGGGGTTACTCCTGGCTCTTCGCTCAGAAATTACTCCTGGCTCTTCGCACAGGAATTACTCCTGGTGGTGCTCGGGAGACCACATGGGATGCCAGGGATGGAAGCTGGGTGAAATACTGGAATAATTTTTTTTGTTGTATTTGTCTTTTTTTTTAATTTTATTTTTTAATTTTTTTATTTTTACAATTACAAAGATATACAATTAAAAAGTTCATATTTGGGTTTTGGTCATACAGTGTTGCAGCACCCATCCCGCCACCACTGCCCATCTCCCACCACCAACGTCCCCGGTTCCCTCCCCCTCCCCCCAGCCCTCCCTCCATGGCAGGTTCTTTATTTCTTTCCTTTTCTCTCTCTTTCTCTTTTCCTTCCCCTCCAGACTATGGATTACAGAACATGCATTAAAGGGTTGTCATGTGTATCTTTTTGCCTCTATTTACTGCTCAGTTCTAGGTTGGCATTAGTACCCTCGACAATTGTTAGCACACTGTTCCATTTTCTGTCTTACCTAGCCTCTGACTCCCACACGTTTGTGATAATTTCCACCTTTGACCAGACCTCCTGATACATGTTTCATTTGACCTTGGATATTGGTATCATACTATGTACATATACATTTATGTCATGCAAATAAATGCAGTCATTCTGTATCTGTCTCTCTCCTTCTGACTAATTTCTCTCAATATAATCTTCCCCATGCCCATACATTTATAGGCAAATTTTATAACTTCATTTTTCCTAACAGCTGCATAGTATTCCATTGTGTAGATGTACCAAAGCTTCTTTATCCAGTCATCGATTTCGGGCACTCTGGTTGCTTCCAGATTCTGGCTATTGTGAATAATGCTTCTATGAACATAAAGTAGGGATGGTGTTTCTGCTGCGTATTTTTGGTTTCCCAGAGTAGATTCCCAGGAGTGGTATGGCTGGGTCAAATGGGAGTTCAATTTCTAGTCTTTGGAGGAATGTCCATATTGTTTTCCAGAAAGGTTGTACCAGCCTGCTGGAATAATTTTTTACTTTGAAAAAAAATGCTTAAGTGATTTCTGGCATATGCAGAAATTTTAAAAGTAGGGGATTTACAGTGGAGAGCTATATCTCCTGGGGAAAGCCTTTAATCCAATGCCAGCAGAACATCAAGATTATCCTACATAGACCTAGAATCCAGTACACTGCTAAGCACAGGAAAAAGTCTCGATAATATTCTATACATAATTAAGTGAGTGAATGGCAATTATATTTGTATGTCACATCAGAAGCACCCTAATAAGAAAAGCTCACTCAAGGTATTAAAAATTTCATATTACCACAGATATTTATTTGAAAATGTAGCAATTATTTGAATTTGAATTATTTTACCAACAAAGTAGAAATAGTTTCCATTATTGTGATACCATAATTCCCATTAAATATAAACAATGTATAATTTATGTGAGTCTCTGGCTCCATGTCTGTGAGTCTCACAGACATGGGGCAGAGCTGCTACTGGCTCTCCCTGTGCCCAGCCGTTCACGAGGTGCCTGGGGGGGGGATGGAAGGTTCTAGCCCTGACCCGCCACCCCAGCAGAGTCTCGCAAGAAGCCAGATGACCTCCCCACTCCATGAGGGCCTCCATTTTCCACATCCGGACTTCCGTCACGTCAGAACTCCACCCCAGCAGAAGAGCCTATCACAGCCCGGCTCGCTGTGATAGGCCACTCGCAAGTGGCCTCGCGGTTCATCAACAAATGCTGGAGATCAGAGGTGACTACAAGAGTATGCCACCTGCACGGCAGAGACTGGCAAGATACCTGTGTCGTATTTGATATGCCAAATACCAGTAACAATTATAGACCTCATTCTCATGACCTGATGGAATGGTTTGATGCTCTTTATGTTCCTGGAGCAAGCAGGTGCCCTTGGGCTCTACTAGAATGAGACAGGACATATGGAGAT
>JAJIBD010012884.1:0-22585 GCA_021461705.1 Cryptotis parvus | reverse complement strand
AAAGAAGAACTTGCATGAAATAGTACAATTACTAAGACAATTTATACAATGAAAGTTGGGTTCTCACTGGAAGGACACTCAAGATTCCTTTTGGGGCCCGCCAAGTAAGCATTTTGTGATCTTCGCAACATCCAGCAATTTCTTTTTTCTCTGCTTTGCTCCCTCTCCTAGTTGTGTTTTCCCCTCCTATGACTGACCGTCTATTTTTAAAATGTGTGTAATATAACAAACTTCATTAAGGTAAAATTTAAAAAAAGGTTTTTTTTAGAATTCACTGGTGAATCCATCTGGACCTGGGCTTTTTGTGTTTGGGGAGACTTTTGATTACCGATTCTATTTCCTCGATGGAGATAGGTTTGTTGAGGTATTCCAAATCTTCTTGTTGCACACTTAGGAGGCTATAGGAATTCAGGAATTTGTTCATTTATTCTAGGTTCTTTTGTTTTGTGGCATACAGGCTCTCATAGTAATCTCTGATGATCTTTTGAATTTCTGTGGTTTCTTTTGTGATGTCCCCAATTTAATTTCTGATTCTATTTATTTGGGTTCTCTCTTTTCCTTTTCTTACAAGTCTTGCAAGTGGTTTGTCAATCTTGTTTATTTTTTCAAAGAACCAGATTTTGGTTTCATTGATCTTCTGGATTGTTTTTTGATTTTCCATCTTATTGATTTCTGATCTAAGTTTTATTATTTCTTTCTTTCTGCTTGGGTTGGGCTCCTTTTTGTTGATCACTCTCTAAGATCTTAGGTTGTGAAGTCAGAATGTTTATGATGGCCTTTTCTTCTTTTCTGTGAATGCTTGAAGAGCTATGAACTTGCCTCTTAACACTGATTTTGCTGTATCCCACAAGTTCTGGTAAATCGTGTCTTCAGTCTCATTTGTTTCCAGGAATCTTTGAATTTCCTCTTTGATTTATTTTATGACTTGCTGGTTGTTCATCAGTGAGCTGTTTAGTTTCCAGGTACTTCTTTATTCATCTCTGCGCTATTCACTATAGCTAGAATCTGGAAACAACCTCAATGCCCGAGAACAGAGGACTGGCTAAAGAAACTGTGGTTCATCTACACTATGGAATACCATGCAGCTGTCAGAAAAGATGAAATTTACTTGCTAATGGATGGACATGGAAACTATCATGCTGAGTGAAATTAGTCAGAAGGAAAGGACAGATATAGAATGACTGCATTCATTAATAGGATATAAATAGATACCAGTGTTTTACTAAATGTGTGTAATGGTAATGGAAGATTAAAACTCACCATTGAATATACACAATGAGACTTAAGTGACAAACTCTAAATATCTGCAGGGCTAGCCACAATGTGAAAAAGAAGGGGGAGAGAGATGCAGAGACAGAGAGAGACAGAGAGAGAAAGAGAGGATACTGGGGTACCTGCTATTGAGGCAGCCTGGGGGTGGGTGGGAGGGGTGGGGTACATTTGTGGTGGAAATGGGGCACTGTTGGAGGGATGGGTGCTGGTATACTTACTGCCAAGAATCAATTATGAACACCTTTGTAATTGTATATTTCACGGTGGTATAATAAAAAAATATATAAAAAAACAGAGACTCACATACAGGGGGCAGGAGCTGCTTCCGGCTCTCCCTGTTCCCAGTTGATCACGAGATGCCTGGGAGGGAAGGTGCATTCTAGCCCTGGCCTGCCATCCCATCAGAGCCTCATAAGAAGCCAGAGGTACCCCACTTCATGGCGACCGCGATTTTCCACATCCAGACTCTCTACCTCGTCAGAGCTCCACCCAGTAGAATTGCTGATCACAAGCCCTGCTCGCATGGCCACATTGCGGCTGAATGGTTCATCAATAAATGCATAAGATGGGAGGTAAATTACAAGAGTGTCCCACCGTTACGGCAGAGCCTGGTAAGCTACCCATGTCGTATTTGATATGCCAAATATCAGGTAACAATTATAAACCTTATTCTCATGACCTTATGGAATGGTTTAAGGTTCTTTATGTTCCTGGAGAGAGCAGATGTCCTTGGGCTACACTAGCATGGGACAGGACATATGGAGACGTTACTGGTGCCCACTCAAGCAAATTGATGAACAAAGCTAAGAAAAGTGATACGCGTGGTTTCATAATTTACTATCATTTTCCAAATTTCATTGTCTCAATCTTGAATACATATCTTACTTTATTTAATGTCAGTAGAAACTTATTCCAGAATAAAAATCTTTTTTTTTTTTGCTTTTGGGGGGACCAGCAGTGCTCAGGGGCTTACGGATGACTCTTTGATTAAGGGAGCGTTTCTCATGGGCCAGGGAACCATATGGGGACAGGCGTTCGAATCTATGTTGGTCCATTACAATGCAAGTGTCCTACCTCACTGAACTATCCTTCTTGTCTGATATTAGAGATCTTATTTATGGTTAGTAGTATATTCTGCTGCCCGCCAATCTCTGAAAATGAAAATCTATTTCATAGAAATTTTATGTCTCTTGGTGCCTTATAGAGAGAAACCTCTACTCCTTGTCTTATAACCAAATGGCTCATCTCAGTGATATTTAAACCTAGGACTAACTATTATTATTTTTGAGTTGCATGATAACTTATGAACTTCATTTTATAAGTTCTATGATTCAACAAAATTGAAATAGTTACATTTATAACATAATCCTATACTTACCTGCTTACATGAGTCTTCTCTCCATTTGGTAAGATCTTCATCACCTATCATATTATATTTAAATCCTCCCTATACATCTAGGTGAAGTTAAATATAGCTTCGTTGATAATAGAAATGTAGAAAAGGAGAACTGTTTATTAACAGGAAACTTTCCCTTGTAGCATAGTGGGATAGGTTGGGAAAGGACCACTAAGACAAAGATAGAGGGAGTGGTCACTAACTACAACACCTGTATGCTGAAAAGAGGGAAAGTAATGTGCATGATACCGTGTCAGTAGCAATACTGCAAACCACTATTCCTAATAAGGTAATAAAAACGAAATAGGTTTTCTCATAAATGTAGGATGGGGTGTGTTAGGGAATAAATGTGGCACTGGGGAAGGTAAGTGTACAGTGGAGTTGGAAGAATTGTCCAACATGTTAATCATGAATAACTTTGCTACTTTCTAACTCATAGTGAATCAATTAAGTATTTCTAAATGCTGCTTTCTAGGTTCAAAGAAATTATAGAGTGGGTAAAGTATTTTCCTTGCCTGCATCTGACCTGCTTGGATCCCTGTAACCACATATGGTTCTCTGAACCCTGCCAGTTATGATACCTGATCTCAGAAGCAGAAGTTATCACTAAGCACAGCCTGGTGTATCTACCAAACCGAATAAATAAACACATAAATAAATAGATAGCTAGATAGCTAGATCGATCAATTGATTGATTGGTTGATTAATTGATTGACAAAGAAATAAGTGAAAGAATGAACAAATGAATAAATAAATAAATGCATAAATAGATAAATACATAAGTAAATAAACACACAGTGGAAATACAATTTGCACTTTTATTTTCATAGCAGCACTGTTCACAATAGCCAAAACCTGGAAACAACCAGTATGCCCGAGAACTGATGACTGGATAAAGAAACTGTGGTACATCTACACAATGGAATACTATGCAGCTGTCAGAAAAAAATGAAGTTATGAAATTTTGCTATAAATGGATGGATATGGAAAGAATCATGTTGAGAGAAATTAGTCAGAAGGAAAGGGAGAGACATAGAATGACTGCATTTATTTGCATGGCATAAATATACTAGGTGATCTTACCAAAAGTGGAAATTACCACAAGCGTGTGGGGAGTCAGAGGTTGGTTTAGATAGAGAAGGGAACATGAGTGAATAAATGTCTAAAGTTCTGATGCTAACATAGAACTGAGCATTAAAGACAGACAAAAAAATGCAAATGATGGCTTCTAAGTGTGCGTGAGTGCAGCCCACAATGTGTGGGAGAAGGAGGAGAGAGAGAGGGAGAGGAGAGGAGATAAAGAACCTGCCATTTAGGCGGGATGTGGGGGGGGGAGGGAATTGGGGACATGGGTGGTGGCTGAGGGGCACTGGTGGAGGGCCGGGTGCTGGAACACTGTGTGACCGAAGCCCCAAGCGTGGCTAACGTTGTAATTGTATATCTCACGGTGGTATAATAAAATGTTAAAAAAAAGAAAGATAACACAAAAAAAATTAACTGCTTCTTTAAGGCGGGCACATCCTATGAACTCAGGACTTATTCTTAATAACGTACTCATTAATCAATCGTAGGGGAGTTTTGAAACTATAATGTGTACCATGGATTGAAACCAGGTTGGCTGTGTGTAAGGCAAAAGCCTAGTTTTGTGACTATAATTTACTTCAATGTTCAATTTTCAAATTTCACATCAATTAAAGATTACAAAACATTGTTTCCTGACAGATTTCACTTAGCATAAGACCATTCTGTATTGTTAAAACTGCCAGATTTCCTTTTTTCTCATAGTTTAGAAGCATTTCGCTAAGTGTCAATGTGTGTGCAAACACAGGCATCACTCACTTTGAACCCTCCGTTCACTAATAGACACAGATATCTTCTACTCCCTGAATACTTCAAGGAATGCTATAATGAATGATGAATATACATATATATGCATATCACTTGATCTATGCATAAACGTCCACATACAAGAAAGAAGAAATTGAGAAATTCTACAAGGAACTGGAGGAGGTCTATAAAAAAGATCACACCTTCTACAAGATCATAGTCGGTGATTTTAATGCCAAGATAGAACCGAGAAGATTGGCCAAAGAATTCCATATTGGGACCCATGTCCTAGAATGGAACAAACAGGGTGAGAGACTATCTGAGTTTATCATAGCAACCAAGACCAGTCATGGGAACTCATAGTTACAGAAGGCTGAATCAAAACGTTGGACATGGGAATCTCCTGGTAGACAGTTCCACAATGAAACTGACCACATCATCTTCAATAGGCGCCTTTGCCTGACCTATGTCTCTGTCGTCCGAAAATTCCAAACAAGATCAGACCACCGTCTCCATCATGCAAAATTCTACTTCAAGCAACTAGGAGAAAAAGCTGCAAATTTTAAGAAGAGAACTACAAGAACAACCACCAACCGGGAACTCTTTGGCACCATTGCAGCAATATGGGAAGATATCATCATTGACAACATCGATGGGGTGGGCGGGAGGGGGGGGGGTACATTGGTGGTCGAAATTGGGCACTGGTGGAGGGATGGGTGCTGGAATACTGTATTATCAAGAACCAATTATGAACACATTTGTAATTGTATGTCTCACGGTGGTATAATAAAACATTTTAAAAAAAAGAATACAACCCGAATGGTTCAGCGTCTCTATGATTGTGCGAAGAGTGCCGAGAGAGAAAGCCACAAAAGTACACCTGTCTTCAAAACTATTGAGCTCATTTGCAAATGTGGCAAGTAGCAAGCCTCAGGTAATCAAATGCTAACATCCAAGCTTGCAAAACAGTGCACCCAATCCTCCACCAGTGCCCATTTTCCACCACCAATGTCACTGATTCCCTCCGTCCTCTCACATAACCTGCCTGTATGGCAGGGTCTTTATCTCTTTTCTCTCTTTCTCCCTCTCTTTCTCTCTCTTCTTTCTCTTACATATTGTGGATTGTAATAAATACATATTGTGGATTGTAATAAATATTGTGGATTGTAATAAAGGCTACAAATTTTAAGAGAACTCCAAGAATGACCACAAACTGGGAACTGTTTGGCACCATTGCTGCAACATGGGAAGATACCATCATTGATGACATCGATGAAGAATACAACAGACTGGTTCAGCACCTCCCTGATTGTTCAAAGAATGCTGACAGAGAGAAAGCCACAAAAGAAAGGCCTATTTTCAAAAACTCTCGAGCTCATTTGCCAGCGTGGCAAGGCATGAGCCTCAGGCGACCAAATGCTAACATCCAAGCTTGCACCGCAGTGCAGAGAAGCAATAAAGGAAGACCTCAAAGAGAGAGGATCAGAAATACTGGAAGATGCAGCAGAAGACGGGAAAATCATTCACAATGCCAGCCTGTCCTTCGTCAACTATAAGACAAAGATGACTGCTCTCCGGCGTCCTGATGGATCTATCACATCTTCGGAAAGGCAATGGAGAAGATCATCCATTTCTTCTCAGATCTCTTTGATAGCCATGTCCACCTGCCCACATACCAAATTCAAATTCTGCAGGATGGATATGTCATCCCCAAAGTTCTCCCTTCTGAAATCTGTAATACCGTTTCATTGGTAAAGAAGGGAACAGCAACAGGCCCAGACAAAGTCAGACCCGATATTCACTACATTGGCAACTATCGCCCCCATCTGCCTGTTGACTTTCATCTACAATCTGTTCACTGGAGTCATCCTGAGCAGGATAGGCAGAACATTAGATGAAGGACAACCATGGAGCAAGCTGGCTTCTGAAAAGGATTCAGCACCATTGACCATACCCACACGGTAACCAGCCTCATTGAGGTTTGTAGGGAATTCAAGATGCTGCTCTGTCTCATGTTCATTATTTAATGAAAGCCTTTGATACTGTGGAGACTGAAGCGGTATCGAAGCCCCTAGGCAAATAGGGCATTCAACCAAATACATCAAGATCCTTTTGAGCTGCATTACGGATTCACCACCATTATCTCATATTCTACTAGAAGTGATCATTGATGTCAAAAGAGAGGTTCAGCAGGGTGATAACATTTCACCAAAACTTTTCATCACCACCCTTGAGAACATCATGCGACAATTAGAATGGGAAGGATTGGGAATGAAGAGAGATGGTTGGCAACTACACCACCTCCGCTTTACTTATGACATCATTCTAATAACACCAAATATTAGCCAAGCGGTACAAATACTGGCTGACTTTGACCGAGGAATGTGGAAAAGAGGTCTACAGCTGAATCTCAAAAAAACTATGCTCATGAAAATGAACTAGTTCCAGAGGCCCCATTCACCCGAGTGCCCGAAAATAGATGACTGGATAAAAAAGCTTTGGTACATCTACACAATGGAATACTATGCAGCTGTTAAGAAAAATGAAGTTATAAATTTTGCCTACAAATGGATGGACATGGAGAAGATTATGTTGAGCGAAATTAGCCAGAAGGAGAGAGACAGTTACAGAATGACTGCATTTATTTGCATAACATAAATATATAGGTACATATTATGATACCAATATCCAAGGTCAAGTGAAACATACATCAGGAGGTCCTGTCCCTGTCAAAGGTGGAAATTATCACAAACGTGTGGGAGTCAGAGGCTAGGTAAGACAGAAAATGGAACAGTGTGCTAACAATTGTGAGGGTACTAATGCCAACCTAGAACTGAGCATTAAATAGAGGCAAAAGGATACACATGACAACCCTTTAATGTATGTTCTGTAATCCATAGTCTGGAGAGGAAGGAAAAGAGAAAAGATAGAGAAATGGAAAGAAATAAAGAACCTGCCATGGAGGAGGGCTGGGGGGGGGGGAGGGAACCGGGGGCGTTGGTGGTGGGAGATGGGCACTGGTGGCGGGATTGGTGCTGCTACACTGTATGACCAAAATCCAAATATGAACTTTTTAATTGTATATCTTTGTAATTGTAAAAATAAAAAAAATTTAAAAAAAAATTAAAAAAAATTAAAAAAAAAAAAAAAAAAGAAAAAGGAAAAAAATTTTTATTATACCCCCATGAGACATACAATTACAAAGGTGTTTATAATTGGTTCTTGGTAATACAGTATTCCAGCACCCATCCCACCACCAGTGCCCGATTTCCACCATCAATGAACCCCACCCCTCCCACCCACCCCAGGCTGCCTCAACAGCAGGTAGCCCTGTTTCCTCTCTTTCTCTCTCTGTATCTCTCTCTGTATCTGCCTCTCTCTCCCTCTTGTTTTACACATTGTGGCTAGTCCTGCAGATATTTAGAGTTTACCACTTAAGTCTCTTTGTGTATATTCAATGGTGAGTTTTAATCTGCCATTACCATTTCACACATTTAGTAAAACACTGACATCTATTTATATCCTATCAATGAATGCAGTCATTCCATAACTGTCCTTTTCCTTCTGACTAATTTTACTCAGCATGATAGTCTCCATGTCCATCCATTTGCAGGAAAATTTCATAATTTCATCTTTTCTGACAGCTGCATAGTGTTCCATAGTGTAGATGTACCACAGTTTCTGGGGCATTTAGGTTGTTTCCAGATTCTAGCTATAGTGAATAGCGCAGAGATGAATAAAGAAGTACAGATAGAGTTTCTGCTATGTGTTGTTCGGTCTCTTGGGTATATTCCCAGGAGTGCTATTGCTGGATCAAATGGGAGCTCAACGTCTGGTTTTCGGAAGAATGCCCATATTGTTTTCCAAAAGGGGCTGGACCAGCCGGCACTCCCACCAACAGTGGACAAGAGTCCCTTTGTCCCCATATCCACGCCAGCACCTGTTCTTGCTGTTTTGGATGTGTGCCAGTCTCTGTGGTGTGAGATGGTACTCATTGTTGTTTTGATTTGCATCTCCCTGATGATTAAAGATGAAGAGCACTTTTTCATATGCCTTTTCACCTTTCGAATTTCTTCTTTTTGGAAGCTTCTGTTCATTTCTTCTCCCCATTTTTTGATAGGGTTGGTTGTTTTTTTTCTTGTGAATGGCTACCAATGCCTGATATATCCTGGATATAACCCCTTATCAGATGGGTATTGGGTGAATATCCTTTCCCATTCTGTGGATTGTCTTTGTATCTTGGTCACCGTTTCTTTTGAGGTGCAGAAGCTTTTCAATTTTATATAATCCCATTTGTTTATCTTTGCTTTCATTTGCTCGGTCAGTAGTGTGTCATCTTTAAAGATACTTTTAGTTTCGATGAAGATCTTCAACAAAATACTAGCAAATAAAATCCAAAGAGTCATCAAAAAGATTATACACCATGACCAAGTGGGATTCATCCCGGGAATGCAAGGATGTTTCAACACCCAGAAGTCAATCAACATAATAAATCATATCAACAAAAAAAATAAAAACCATATGATCATATCAATAGATGCAGAGAAGGCATTTGACAAGATTCAACACGGGTTCAAGATAAAAGTTTTTTCATAAAATGGGGATTGAAGGAACCTTCCTCAAGATAACCCAGGCCATCTACTACAAGCCCACAGTGAGCATCATTCTCAATGGGGAAAAACTGAAAGCCTTCCCCTTAAGATCAGGGACAAGACAAGGGTTCCCACTCTCACCACTTCTATTCAACATAATAGTGGAAATACTTGCCATAGCAATCCAGGATAGAAAAAAGACATTAAGAGCATCCGGATAGGAAGGGAAGAAGCCAAGTTGTCACTATTTGCAGATGAAATGATATTATACCTGGAAAACCCGAAACTCTCTACCAAGAGGCTCCTAGAAATAATACACTCCTATAGTAGAGTGGCAGGCTACAAAATCAATACCCAAAAGTCAATGACCTGCCTATATGCAAACAGCGAAAGAGAAGAAAGGGACATTAAAGAAACTATCCCATTCATAATTATGCCGCAGAAAATCAAATATCTAGGAATCAGCTTGACAAAGAATGTAAAGGATCTCTACAAAGACAACTACAAAATGTTACCTCAGGAAATAGAAGACCTGAGGATATGGAGACACATTCCTTGCTCATTGGAAGGATTAACATTATCAAAATGGTAATACTCCCTAGAGCTTTATACAGATTCAATGCAGTCCCTATAAAGATACACATGATGTTCTTCAAAGAAATTGAACAAACACCCCTGAAATTTTAGTGGAATAACAAACCCCCACGAATAGCTAAAGCAATCCTTGGGAAATAGAAGATGGGAGGTATCGCTTTCTCCAACCTCAAGCTCTACTACAGAGCAGTTGTAATTAAGACAGTGTGGTATTGGTATAGAGACAGACCCGTAGACCTATGGAATAGAATTGAATATCCTGAAACACACTCTCACATATACAACCACTTAATCTTCGATAAAGGAACAAAAAATATTAATTGGAGCAAAGAAAGCCTCTTCAACAAGTGGTGCTGGGAAAACTGGGCAGTTAAGTGTGAAAAAATGAACTTAGACCTCCTTTTAATGCCATGCACAAAATTCAGATCAAAATGGATTCTAGATCTCAACATCAGACATGAATCTATAAGGTACATCAAAGAAAACATAGGAGAAACGCTCTATGACATCGAAATCATTCACTCTTAATGAAACAAACTTCTCTGAATGCAGCAATTATGTGTACCTAGATCGAGAAGTCAACATGATGAGCGAACTTTACTTCTCTTCCACCTTAGCTGTGCAGGAGGAAGAGAGTGGCATGGAATGCCTTCAAGATCATCGAAGACATAGCTAAAAAGACAAAGATCATCCGGCTCTGGGCACATCTCTTTCACTCCACCATTCTCCCTGCATTAACATAAGCCTCAGAGTCCTGGGCCCTATGAAAGCAGGGTCTCCCTGATAGAAATCGAAAGATCTGTGCTTGGAATATCATTCCTCTGTCAAGTGAGACAAGGAATCCGGAGTTCTGACCTCTATTGCTATTCCAGAGTCAGAGATGCTGTCTCATTTGCCAAGGCATTGAACATCAGGTGGGCTGGACTTGTAATGTGATTTGGAGATGACTGCTTTATATAGATGAATAAAGGGATGTCAAGTGATCACTTGATTACTTGATCACTTGACATCACAATGTTCATCAATTTGCTCGAGTGGGCACCAGTAACATTTCCATTTGACCCTATCACATGCCAGTGTAGCCTAATGGCGCACATATGTACATACTTATCCACACATATCTGCAGACACATATGTACATACAATGTGTATACAAATGTACACACATTGTAATGTGTATACAAATGTATACACATTGTATGTACATATGTATATTTATATATATATTCACAGTACTGATTTAATTTTCTTTGAATAACAACCAGTAGTGGGTTCTGTATCATATGATAGCTTTATTTTCTCTTTTCAATCTGAACATAGTTTCCAAAGTGTCTCTATCAAATTGCATTGCCACCTTCTTTGTGAGATAACTTTGTTTTCTCCAAGTGTTTGCTCACAACTGTTTTTATATTTTTGATAATAGTCATTTTTAAGTATAAGAAATCTCATTTTTGATTTGTCTTTCCCTGTGTTATTAAGCACCCTTTTCATGTCTGTTGGGTTATTTTTTTCTTTGGAAAATTATCTATTCAGAATATGCACATTTAAATGACTCTTGTTATTCATTTTAATAATTATATTAGTGGTTTTGTTTGTTTTATCACTTTTATTTATAAAGTTTATATTATTTACATGTATATATGGTTTTTGGATCTTATTCTCTTTAAAATAAATCATCAAACATTGCCTTCAAAGTGCCAGTAGCCTTCCACTACACTATGTTGTCCATATCCCCTTCAATTTTCCATCTCCTCCTCTCTTCCTTGGAACATGCTTTATATTTTTTGGAGGATCACACTTGGCAATGCTTAGGGGTATCTCCATGATCTGCACTTTTGCACTCAGAAATTACTCCTAGATGTGCTCAGTGGATCATCCTTTGACAGATGAAAGATTTAAGATATTGGGGCTGGAGAATATAGCTCTGATGAGAGAGGAGTTCCCAACTCATTTTTACTGCACTAGAACACTTTTTACCTATAAACACAGATGTGAGCATGTTATGTGCTATATTAATAAATATAATCAAAGTTCAAAACAAAGGAAGGATACAAACAAGAACAAATAGGATTTACTCTAGTGATGCAAGATAGTTCAGTGTTAAGAAATACATTGAGGGGCCGGAGCGATAGCCCAGCGGTTAGGGTGTTTACCTTGCGCGGCTGGCCTGTGCTGGCCTGGGCTCAATTCCTGACATCCCATATGGACCCCTGAGTACCACCAGGGAGTAATTCCTGAGTGAAGAGCCAGGTGAAACCCTGAGCATTGCCGGGTGTGACCGAAAAAAGCAAAAAAAAAAAGAAGAAAGAAATTGATACTGGCAACATTAGTAACAGGACCACAAGAAAAATGAACATAATAACACATAAAATAGACTAAGCTGTGTCATACATACTGATAAATATTACATCTCCTTCTGTAATCACAAGATAATTACTTTATAAATCTCTATACTCTCACTATAGTTATTTAAAATTTGTTATGATTTAATTCATAGAGAATTATGTCAAATAGTAAACTTAGGTAAACGTTTGTAAAGGCATCGAAAATCAGATGGGCTGGACATGTAATGCGATTTGGAGACAACCGCTGGACTAGAGCCGTTACTGACTGGATTCCACGGGAAGTCAAAGATCACGTGGCCGCCCCACCTACAAGATGGTCAGACTTCCTTGTCAAGATCCTGAAGGAGCGGTTTGAGGCTCTTCATATTCCTGAATCAACCAGATGCCATTGGGCTACATTGTCACGTGATAGGGTCCAATGGAAATGTTACTGGCGCCTGCTAGAGCAAATGGATGAATAACGGGATTCAAGTGATCAAGTGATCAAGTGAAGTAAACTTAGGTAAAGAAATAGGTAAAATAATACTGAACGATTGTAATTAGTGTCTCATGGTTTTTATATAGAAATCTCAAGAGTTTATCATAAAAAATAAATCACATTGAGTGATTATTAAAATAACTAAGCGATGCTATGGACTGGTTATCATCCTCCTTGTCCTCAACTATAAATGTTGAACCTATAATCATCTATGTACCTGTATTTGAAGATGTCTTAGAAAGAAATAATTAACAGACAGTATTGATGTAAGCTTCTCGACCTAGGTACACATAACTTGCTACACTCAAAGATGATTGTACCATTGAGAATCTCCCTTCTTGAACAATAGAACTGTCCTGCTGGTTTTCCATTGAGAAGGCACCTTTTATTCAGACAGGTAGCGCATGAAGAGCCAAGACAGTGTATTGATGAGTGATGAAAGCAGATTCTTCAGATGTTCAGGTCTAAATTTGTCTGGCCCTGGTGCTGTTCCCTTCTTTACCGATGAAATGGCTTGTTGTATTTCATAAGGGAGAACTTTAGAACAACATATCCATCCTGCAGAATTTGGTATGTGAGCAGGTGGACATGGCTATCAAAGAGATCTGAGTAGAAGTCATGGATAATCTTCTCCATTGACTTTCTGGAAGATGTGATAGATCCATCAGGGCGTCAGAGGGCAGTCATCTCCGTCTTCTTTTTTTTTTTTTCTTTTTTGGGTCACACCCGGTGATGCTCAGGGGGTTACTCCTGGCTCTGCACTCCAGGAATTACCCCTGGCGGTGCTCAGGGGACCATATGGGATGCGGGGATCGAACCGGGCTGGCACAGGCTGGCGCATAAGGCAAACACCCTACCCGCTGGGCTATCGCTCAGGCCCCCACCTCCGTCTTATAGTTGATGAAGGATAGGCGGGTGTTGCGAATGCTTTTCCCGGCTTCTGCTGCATCTTCCAGTATATCTGCTCTTCTCTCTTTGAAGTCTTCCTTTATCGCTTCTTTGCACTGCTTTGCAAGCTTGGATGTTAGCATTTGGTCACCTGAGGCTCACACCTTGCCACGTTGATGAAAGAGCTCAAGAGTTTTTTGAAAACAGGCATCCTGTTGTGGTTTTTCTCTCTTGGCATTCTTGGCACAATCATGGAGGTTCTGAACCAGTCGGTTTTATTCTTCATCGATGTCATCCATGATAGTATCTTCCCATGTTGCCACAATTGTGCCAAATAGTTCAAGTTGGTGGTCGTTCTGGGAGTTCTCTACTTAAACATTACAGTCATTTCTCCCCGTTGCTTGAAGTAGAATTTTGCATGAAGGAGATGGTGGTCTGATCCTGTTTGGAATTTTGGGACGACAGAAACATCAGTCAGGCAAAACTGTCTATTGAAGATGATGTGGTCAATTTCATTGTAGAAATGTCCACCAGGGGATTCCCATGTCCAACATTTCAATTCAGACTTCTGGAACTGTGAGTTACCATGAATGGTCTTGGTAATGAACTCAGATAGTCTCTCATCCTGCTCTTTTCATTCTAGGTCATGGGTCCTGATGTGTTCTTTGGCCAATCTTCTCGGTTCTATCTTGGCATTAAAATCACTATGATCTTGTAGAAGGTGTGATCTTTTTTATAGAACTCCTCCAGTTCCTTGTAGAATTTCTCAATTTCTCCTTCCTTGTATGTGGATGATGGTGCATAGACAGTGAAGATAAAACATTCTGGCACTGGGCCACATCTCTTCAAGTGTAATCATCCTATCCGGTTTGTTAGGCATTCAAATGAATCAATGTTCGTGGCCATGTTCATGTTGACAAAAACACTGATGCCACTGATGCCTCTTTCATTGCATGTTCAGAGGAAGAATTCTTCTCAGGTGCAAAAATGGCATGATGCTTTTGATGCCTCCTTGTCTTAGTCAGACCAATGATTTCATACTTGATCTTTTACGCTTGCACCATCAGGTCCTCGATATATGCTTTCATTGCCAGTGTGCATGCATTGAAAGTCCAGACTGTCATTTTAGTCCTTCTTCATTTTGGCAGCTTAATATAGTCCTAAAATTTTATCAGGCCCTCCTTGTTCATCCTTCTTAGTGCTGCCGTATTAAGGGCTCTTTCAGGGTCAAGATGATGAACATTTTTATTACTGGTTTTGGCATATTGACTATGCATCAGACAGCTTGCCATGCTCTGCTGTGCAAGTGTATTTCCTCCTGCTCCATATAAATATTAATATTAGGAGTCGATGTTTGTGATGGGTAATTTCAACACTTTCTTACAGTTCACTACTTGGCAAGGGCAGACAAGGTGGCCTGCACCCCCCATTAAAGTTTATCTGCTTTTGTCCAATTTACTCAAAGTAGAGAAGTCAACATGATGAACAACCTAAAACCTGAGCTGCACAGGAGGAAGAGGGCAGCATGGAATGCCTTCAAAAGCATCGAAGAAATAACTAAAAGGACAAAGAACCTCCGGCTCCGGGCACATCTCTTCCACTCCACCGTTATCTCTGCATTAACATATGCCTCAGATACCTGGGACCTATGAAAGCAAGATGAGAATGCTATTCGGGTCTCCCAAAGAGGAATTGAAAGAGCTATGCTTAGAATATCACGTCTCACTCACGTGAAAGAAGGAATCCTGAGTTCCGACCTCCGTCACTGTTCCAGAGTCAGGGATGCTGTCTCATTTGCCAAGGCATTGAAAATCAGATGCCCGACATGTAATGTGATTTGGAGACGACCGCTGGACTAGACCTATTACCGACTGGATCCCATGGGACGTCAAAAGATCATGTGCCTGCCCACCTACAAGATGGTCAGACTTCTTCGTCAAGACCCTGAATGAACGGTTTGAGTCTCTTGGGATTCCTGAAGCATGCAGATGCCATTTGGCTACACTGGCACGGGATAGGGTCAATTGGAGATGTTACTGGCACCCCGCTTGAGCAAATCGATGAATAACAGGATGTCAAGTGATTGATATAGGAATGGGACACTAATATGCAATGCTTAGATTATGTCATGCATAGAGAAGAGGTCATGTGAACACACTGCGAGATGGTAGTCGCCTGTAAAATAAAGGAGTTCTTAGGAGAAAACCTATCTTATTAGCACTTTGTTCTTGGACTTTGTTCTCCATAACTGTGAAAAACATATTTCTGTTTTTAAGTCAATTTTTATTGTAGCTCAAGCTGATTAATACAAAAATCACCACACTAATATTTAGTTTATAAATCTGTCATTCTCATATTGCAAATATATGCTTTTATATATACCCTCATTATTTATATATGCTATATATAAATTTTTCTCTTAAATAATTTATTATTAATAAATAGATAATAAACATTAAAGGGAGAAAATATAGGTTGGACACATACTTCTGAAATTATTGTACAATTACAGATTATAAATTTATATACATTTAAATAAGTCTACACATGCAAACTCTTGCAAATAGCTTCCATTGACAATCGCTCAAAACTTAACAAAAATTGACTGGAGAGATGGTAAAATGATAAGGCTCTTGCCTGGCACATATTTAATTTGGTTTCTTTGCTTTTTTTTGGGGGTCACACCCATCAATGCTCAGAGGTTTCTCCTGGCTCTGCACTCAGGAATCACTCCTGGTGGTGCTTGGGGACCATATGGGATGCCGGGGATCGAACCCAGGCCGACATGGGCCAGCCGCGCAAGGCAAGCGCCCTACCCGCTGGGCTATAGCTCCGGCCCCTTAATTTGGTTTCTTTTTTCTAGATCTCCACATGGTCTCTCAGTCACAAATGTTGCAAAGAAGTGATCCCTGTGTACAGAGCCAGGTGTAATCCCTGAAGGGGATGAGAACAAAAAATTAGCTCCCAATTAACAAAACATGGAATACGTAACAAATGAAGCCTAAAATAATAGAGTACAAAGGGGCCAGAGTGATAGCACTGCGAGTAGGAGGTTAGCCTTGAATGGGGCCAAGATGGGTTCGATTCCCGGTATCCCATATGGTCCCCTGAGCACTGCCAGGAGTGAGTTCTGAGTGCAGACCTGGAATTAACCCCTGAGCATTGCTAAGGTGAGACCAAAAGGGCAAAAAAAATAAAAAGTATAAAATTTGAATTGAGAACACATACAAATTGAAAATATCGGTAGGTTTATTCATTACTCAGATTGTAAATATGTCAATCTGCTAGATTTTAGAACATAAATGCTATTAAAAATTAAAACTACAATGGGGAATTTCTATACCTTATAAAATAAAGTTTACCTCACAGAGTAAACATGTCATAATAGCCAGACTCTTAAAAGAAGTACAAGTAGGTTGCTTGCTTTCTCTTTAGTTTTTTTTTTTTTTTTTTTGGCTCTCAACATGCAATGCTCAGGCGTTACTCCTGGCTCTGAATTGCAGAATTATTCCCGGCAGTGCTTTGGGGACCATATGGGTTGCCAGGGGTTGAACCTGGGGCATCTGCATGCAGGGCAACTGCCCTACCCTCTTTATTATCAGCTATGGCTCATTGCTTGATTTTTCTAGTTCATGGTCTTTTCTTGTTTTGAAACTCTAGTCTAGAACTGAGCATTGAACATAGGCAAAAGGATATGCATGATAAACCCTAAATGCATGTACTGCAAGGCGCAATGTGTAAGAGAAGGGTGAAAGAGAGACAAAGACAGAAAGAGAGAGAAGAGAAGGTAAATTATCTACCATAGAGGCAGGCTGGGGAGTGAGGGAGGGAATCAAGGGACATTGGTGATGGGAAAGGTGTACTGGTGGAGGGATGGGCCTGAAAAACTGTATGAATAAGTCCCTATCATAATCCGTGTTTTGTATGGCCTTGATATTGGTATCCTGTTATTTATTTATATCCCACAAATAAATGCAGTCATTCTATATCTGCCCTTTTTCCATCTGGCTAAGTTCACTCAGCATGATTCTCTCCATGTCCATTCATTTATAGGAAAATTTTATAGCTTTGTTTTTCCTAACAGATGCATAGTATTCCATTATGAGATGTACCACAGTTTCTTTATACAGACTTCTGTTCTCCGGAACTTTGGTACTTTACAGATTCTGGCTATTGTAAATAGTGCTACTATGAGCGTAGAAGTGTAGATGGTGTTTCCACTGTGCGTTTTTAAAATTTTTTGTTATACCACCGTGAAACATACAATTACAAAGGTGTTCATAAATCACTTGATCACTTGAATCCCGTTATTCATCGATTTGCTCGAGCGGGCGCCAGTAACATTTCCATTGGAACCTATCACGTGCCAATGTAGCCCAATGGCATCTGGTTGATTCAGGAATATGAAGAGCCTCAATCCGTTCCGTCAGGGTCTTAACAAGGAAGTCTGACCATCTTGTAGGTGGGCGGCCACGTGATCTTTTGACATCCCGTGGGATCCAGTCGGTAACGGCTCTAGTCCAGCGGTTGTCTCCAAATCGCATTACATGTCCAGCCCATCTGATTTTCGATGCCTTGGCAAAGGAGACAGCGTCCCTGATTCTGGAATAGCGACGGAGGTCAGAACTCCGGATTCCTTCACTCACTTGAGTGAGACATGATATTCCAAGCATAGCTCTTTCTATGCCTCTCTGGGAGACCCGAATAGCATTCTCATCCTGCTTTCGTAGGGCCCAGGTCTCTGAGGCATATGTTAATGCAGGGAGAACGGTGGAGTCGAAGAGATGTGCCCGGGCCGGAGGTTCTTTGTCCTTTAGCTATTTCTTCGATGCCTTTGAAGGCATTCCATGCTGCTCTCTTCCTCCTGCGCAGCTCAGGTTTTAGGTCGTTCATCATGTTGACTTCTCGACCTAGGTACACATAACTGCTGCATTCAGAGATGTTTGTTCCATTGAGAGTGAATGGGGCCTCTGGACCTAGTTCATTTCTCATGAACATAGTTTTCTTTAGATTCAGCTGTAGACCTACCTTTCCACATTCTCGGTCAAAGTCAGCCAGCATTTGTGCCGCTTGGCTAATGTTTGGTGTTATTAGAACGATGTTCATAAATGGTTCTTGGTAATACAGTATAACAGCACCCATCCCTCCACCAGTGCCCCATTCCCACCAAAATGTACCCCACCCCTCCCACCCACCCCCAGGCTGCCTTAATAGCAGATATCCCAGTTTACTCTCTCTCGCTGTCTCTCTCTATGTCTCTGCATCTCTCTCCATTTATTTTAAAAATTGTGGCTAGCCCTGCAGATACTTAGAGCTTATCACTTAAGTCTCTTTGTGTATATTCAATGGTGAGTTTTAATCTGCCATTAACATTTCCCACATTTAGTAAAACACTGTTATCTATTTATGTTCTATTAATGAATGCAGTCATTCTATATCTGTTCTTTTCCTTCTGACTAATTTCACTCAGCATGATAGTCTCCATGTTCATCCATTTGCAGGTAAATTTCATAACTTCATCTTTTCTGACAGCCGCATAGTATTCTATAGTGTAGATGAAGCAGTTTCTTTAGCCAGTCCTCTATTCTCAGGCATTTAGGGTTGTTTCCAGATTCTAGATATAGTGAATAGCACAGAGATGAATAAATAAGTACAGATAGTGTTTCTGCTATGTGTTTTTCGGTGTCTTGGGTATATTCCCAGGAGTGCTATTGCTGGATCAAATGGGAGCTCAATATCTAGTTTTCGGAGGAATGCCCATATTGTTTTCCAAAAGGGCTGGACCAGCCGGCACTCCCACCAACAGTGGATGAGAGTCCCTTTCCCCCACATCCACGCCAGCACCGGTTGTTCTTGCTGTTTTGGATGTGTGCCAGTCTCTGTAGTGTGAGATGGTACCTAACTGTTGTTTTGATTTGCATCTCCCTGATGATTAAAGATGAAGAGCACTTTTTCATATGCCTTTTGGCCATTCAAATTTCTTCATTTTGGAAGCTTCTTTTCATTTCTTCTCCCCATTTTTTGATGGGGTTGGCTGTTTTTTTCTTGTGGAGTGCTACCAGTGCCTGATATATCCTGGATATTAACCCCTTGTCAGATGGGTATTGGGTGAATATCCTTTCACACTCTGTGGATTGTCTTTGTATCTTGGTCACCATTTCTTTTGAGGTGCAGAAGCTTTTCAATTTTATATAATCCCATTTGTTTATCTTTGTTTCCATTTGCTTGGCCAGTGGCGTGTCGTCTTTAAAGATACTTTTCGTTTCGATGTCGAGAGGCGTTTCTCCTATGTTTTCTTCGATGTACCTTATAGATTCATGTCTGAAGTTGAGATCTAGAATCCATTTTGATCTGACTTTTGTGCATGGCGTTAGAAGGAGGTCTAAGTTCATTTCTTTACATGTAGCTGCCAAGTTTTCCCAGCACCATTTGTTGAAGAGGCTTTCTTTGCTCCACTTAATACTTTTTGCTCCTTTATGGAATATTAAGTGGTTGTATATTTGAGAATGTGTTTCAGGATACTCAGTTCTATTCCATAGGTTAGGGGTCTGTCTCTATACCAATACCACACTGTCTTAATTACAACTGCTCTGTAGTAGAGCTTGAGGTTGGGGAAAGTGATACCTCCCATATTCTTTTTCCCAAGGATTGCTTTAGCTATTCGTGGGGTTTTATTATTCCATACAAATTTCAGGAGTGTTTGTTCAATTTCTTTGAAGAATATCATGGGTATCTTTATAGGGACCGCATTGAATCTGTATAAAGCTCTAGGGAGTATTACCATTTTGATAATGTTAATCCTTCCAATCCATAAGCATGGAATGTGTCTCCATTTCCTCAGGTCTTCTTTTATTTCCTGAAGTAATGTTTTGTTGTTTTCTTTGTAGAGATCCTTCACATTCTTTGTCAAACTTTCTGCTTGGCTTGGGGCTCCTTTTGTTGATCACTCTCTAAGATCTTAAATTGTGAAGTCAGACTGTTTATGATGGCCTTTTCTTCTTTTCTGATGAATGCTTGAATAGCTATGAACTTGCCTCTTAACAGTGCTTTTGCTGTATCCCACAAGTTCTGGTAATTCGTGTTTTCAGTCTCATTTGTTTCCTGGAATGTTTGTATTTCCTCTTTGATTTCTTTTTATGACTTGCTGGTTGTTCAGCAGTGAGCTGTTTAGTTTCCAGGTACTTGGTATTGGTCTGTTTTTGTGTACAATTAACTTCTATTTTCAGTGCATCATGGACTGAAAAAATAATTGTCACCATTTCTATCTTCTTGCTTTTATGGAGGTATGATTAATGGCTCAGCATGTGATCTATTTTGGAGTATGTTCCATGTGCACTTGAGAAGATAGTGTATTCAGTTTTGGGGATGCAATGCCCTGTATATGTCTACCAGCCCTATTTCTTCCATCTCTTCTTTTTAGAGCCAGTATTTCCTTGGAAAGTTTCAATCTTGTTGATCTATCCAGGGTTGAAGCACACTGTTGAATCTCCAACTACAATTGTTTTGCCTTCAATATCTTCTTTGAAGTCTATTAGTAGTTGTTTTAGGTATTTTGCTGGCCCCTCGTTGGGTGCATATATGTTTAATACCGTGATTTCTTCCTGATATATGCATTACTTGACTATTAAGAAGTAACCTTCACTGTCCCTTCTGACTCTCTTCAGCCTGAAGTCTATGTTGTCAGATACCAGCATGGCTACCGCAGCCTTTTTTGGATTTGTTGTTTGAGTGAAGGGTTGTTTTTGAGCCATTTATTTTGAGCCTGTCTTTGCTCCAATTTTTCAGGTGTGTTTCTTGAAGGCAGCAGAATGTCGGATTCAATTTTTTGATCCATTATGCCACTCTGTGTCTCTTAACTGGTGCATTTAGACCATTGACATTGAGAGTGATTATTGTCATGGGATTTTTGTGCCATCTTTCTGAATAGGTTGGTTGTTCTTTTTGGGTTATGTTTTGTCTTGTAGTAGATCTTTCAGTCCTTCTTTTAAGGTTGGTTTTGATTCTACAAATTTCCTAAGCTGTTGTTTATCCAAGAAGATGTATATCTGTCCTTCAAATCTGAGTGAGAGTTTAGCCTAATAAAGAATTCTTGCTGAGGCATTCATTTCATTAAGTCTTTTTTACTATATCCCACCACTGCCTTCATGCTTGGAGGGTGCTTTCTGAGAAGTCTGCTGAAAGTCGAATGGATGCTCCTTTTGTATACAATTTCCTTCTTTGATCTTGCTGCCTGAAGAATTATCTGTCTGTCTATGGCATCCATTAGTTTGACTAGGATGTGTCTTGGGGTCTTTCTATTGGGCTCTGTTCTTGCTGGTACGCCTCGGGCTTCTTGGATCTGGATTCCTTCATCCTTTAACTCGGGGATATTTTCAGCCAGGATGTGTTTAACTGTTTTAATTTCCTTGGGGTTACTTTCCTGTCCCTCTGGGACTCCGATGATTCTTACGTTGTTCCTACTGGCTTCATCCCATTGTTCTCTGTTCCATTGCTGATCCATTTTCCGGTCTTTTTCCATCTTATGTAGATCTCTGAGTGCTCTCTGCAGCTCATCTTCAGTCTCACTGATTCTCTCTACCGCTGCTGTCATCCTACTGTTGAGATCCCTGATTGTGTTTTTCGTTTCGTCTACTGAGTTTTTAAGCGATAATATTTCTATTTGCATGGTTTTCATTTCTACTCTCATTTCCTCCCATAGTTTATTGACTGCCCTTTCAACTGCTTCATTTATATTCTCCCTTATTTTATTGGGCATCTGCTCAATTTTTTCATTGAGCTCCTTAAACATCCTACCAATTTCTTCTCTAATTTCATTGTCAGAGAGATCATGCACATCTGTATTCTTTTTTGAGTCTTCAGGGTCGATTCCTTTATCTGTTCTTCGAGCTGGGGGATCTGTGTTGTTTCCCCATGGCATTGTGGTGTTTAAGGGATAGATTCCTCTACTCTACTGTTTCTTTTTTCTTGAGGATATTACCTTCCCTTGTTGTTGAATTTCCTCGTTTTTGTATTAATAAGCGGCTGTGTGAGCAGCCGCCCAGCCGCACACCCCAGGGAGGCTAACTGAGGCGTGAGTCAGGCCGGTGTGAGAGTTCAAAATGACCGTTTACTTCCGCTTCTGCTCGGACTTCTGGGGGTTGTGTTTTCACCTTCTGCTGAGACCTCGGGCTCTACCATGACCCCAGGCGCCTGC
>JAJIBD010012883.1:0-21972 GCA_021461705.1 Cryptotis parvus | reverse complement strand
TTTTTATTATACCACCGTGAAACACACAATTACAAAGGTGTTCATAATTGGTTCTTGGTAATACAATATTCCAGCACCCATCCCTCCACCAGTGCCCCATTTCCACCACCAATGTACTCCCCCTCCCGTCCCCCCACCCGCCTTAATAGCAGGTACCCCAGTTTCTCTCTTTCTCTCTCTATCTCTCTCTCTGTCTCTGCATCTCTCTCCCCTCTTATTTTACACATTATGGCTAGCCCTGCAGATATTTAGAGTTTGTCACTTAAGTCTCTTTGTGTATATTCAGTGGTGAGTTTTAATCTGCCATTACCATTTTGAATTTTTTTTTAGATTTTATTTTTTTAAATTTTTTTTTTCAAATTTCATTACACCACTTTTAGACATACAATTGCAAGATGCTCATATAGAGTTACGGTTCTACAGTGTTCCAACACCCATCCCCTCCACCTGAACCCATCTCCCATCACCAATGTCCCAGCTTCCCTCTCCTCTCCCACACCTCAACTGCTTGGCGGGTTTATGTCTTTTTCTCTCCTCTCTATCTCTCCCTCCCGCCAAACTTTCCTACACATTGTAGAATGCAGTACATTAAAGGACATAACTGTTTCCACTAGTTTGATAGACCATGCAACTTAGGGACCTCGCGACTTAGGGGCCTCATGGTCAGCATCTGGACAGCAAAGGTGGCGGCTAGTGTGATGGGCGGAGTCTCATCTGGCTGCTTCCGGGACCCCTCAGAGGTGATGGGCCCACTCCCCAAAACCTATCTGTCCTCTTGGGAGCCCCATGGTCAGCTAAGCCTGGGGAGAGCCGAGTTCCAGCTTCCCCAGCTGCGTGTGATGCTCTGCATGTTATCATTGGTTGAATTTTTTAAACTAGTATCTGCTTTATTACCATGGCCATTGCATGAAACATTGATTTAAGTTCTTCACTGATGAGGCTTGAAAGTTGAGGTTAATGATTTTCCAAGACTTCTCTTGCTGTCTGACAGAGCATGTAAAATCCTTTGTTTCTCTATTTTTTAAAAAAAGATTTGTGGGTGCTACTATTTGAGCTTCACATGCCCAAGTATCTGAGGTATGATCTGGTTTGTTACTTTTCAGCAAGTGGTTTCCCTTTACAATCTGTTAATCTATCAATGCATATATCGTTAGGTTGCTACTTCATTGAAAATTCGGTTGAATATATCATATTTCCATTTGCATGGGATAGGATCTATCTGATTTATTTCTTTTGAAAAATGTCATAGGTATCATAATAGGGATGGCATAGAATTTGTTTAATAAGTTGGGGTGATTTCCAGAAGGAAGATAAATAGAAGGAGAATGAGAGAAGAAGACAATGAAGAAAAGAAGTAGAAGAAAAATGAAGATAAAGGAGAAGGAAAAGAAGAAAGAGAAGGAGAAGGAAACTAAGGAGGAGAAAGAGAAAGAGAAGAGGATGGAGGAGGAAAAAGTAGAAGATGGAGGAGAAAGGAGGAGGAGAAGGAGAAGGAGGAGAAGGAAGAGGAGAATGAGGAGGAGGAGAGGAAGAAGGAGTAATAATAATAATGATAATAAAAAAGGACAAAGAACCTCTAGCTCCGGGCACATCTCTTTGACTCCACCATCCACCATTCTCCCTGCATTAACATACACCTCAGAGACCTGGGCCTTGCGAAAGCAGGATGAGAATGCTATTCGGGTCTCCCCAGAGAGGAATCAAAAGAGCTATGCTTGGAATATCATGCCTCACCTCAAGTGAGAGAAGGAATCCGGAGTTCTGACCTCCATCGCTATTCCAGAATCAGGGGCGCTGTCTCGTTTGCCAAGGCATCGAAAATCAGATGGGCTGGACATGTAATGCGATTTGGAGACAACCACTGGACTAGAGCCGTTACCGACTGGATCCCACGGGATGTCAAAAGATCATGTGGCCGCCCACCTACAAGATGCTCAGACTTCCTTGTCAAGACCCTGAAGGAACGGTTTGAGGCTCTCTTGATTCCCTAAATCAACCAGATGTCATTGGGCTACATTGGCACATGATAGGGTCCAATGGAAATGTTACTGGCGCCCACTTGAGCAAATCGATGAATAACGGGATTCAAGTGATTCAAATGATTCAAGTGAATAATAATAATAATAAGAAAGAAGAACAAGAGAACAAGAAGAAGAGGAGGAGGAGGAGAAGAAAAGAGGGAAGAAGGAGGAGGAGGAGGAAGAGGAAGAGGAAGGAGGAAGAGGAGGAAGAAGAGGAAGAGGAAGGAGAAGGAGGAGAAGAAAGAAGAAGAAAGAAGAAGAGAAGAAAAGAAGAAGAATATGAGAAGAAGAAGAGGAGGAGGAGGAGTAGGAGGAGAAGGAGGAGGCGGAGGGGAGGGGAGGAGGAGAAGGAGAAGGAGAAGGAGAAGGAGGAGGAGGAGGAGAAGGAGAAGGAGAAGGAGGAGGAGGAGGAGGAGAAGAAGAAGAAGAAGAAGAAGAAGAAGAAACAAATGTCTCTTCTCACTGTGAGATATGCAATTACAAATATATACAATTAAAAAAGTTCATATTTGGGTTTTGGTCATACAGTGTTTCAGCACCCATCCCTCCACCAGTGCCCATCTCCCACCACCAATGTCCCCGATCCCTCCCCCTCCCCCAGCCCGCCTCCATGGCAGGTTCTTTATTTCTTTCCCTTTCTTTTTTTTTTTATTTTTTAAAGTATTTTATTAAAAAAATAAAGTATTTTATTATACCACCGTGAGATATACAAATAAAAAAGATATACAATTAAAAAAGTTCATGTTTGGGTTTTGGTCATACAGTGTTTCAGCACCCGTCCCTCCACCAGTGCCCATCTCCCACCACCAACATCCCCGGTTCCCTCCCCCACTTCCCCAGCCCTGCTCCATGGCAGGTTCTTTATTTCTTTCCCTTTCTCTCTCTTTCTCTTTTCCTTCCCTTCCAGACTATGGATTACAGAACATACATTAAAAGGTTGTCATGTGTATCCTTTTGCCTCTATTTAATGCTCAGTTCTAGGTTGGCATTAGTACCCTCGACTATTATTAGCACCCTGTTCCATTTTCTGTCTTACCTAATCTCTGACTCCCACACGTTTGTGATAATTTCCACCTTTGACAAGACCTCCTGATATATGTTTCACTTGACCTTGGATATTGGTATCATAATATGTACATATATATTTATGCCATGCAAATAAATGCAGTCATTCTGTATCTGTCTCTCTCCTTCTGGCTAATTTCGCTCAACATAATCTTCTCCATGTCCATCCATTTATAGGCAAATTTTATAACTTCATTTTTCCTAACAGCTGCATAGTATTCCACTTCCCTTCCAGACTATGGATTACAGAACATACATTAAAAGATTGTCATGTGTATCTTTTTGCCTGTATTTAATGCTACCTGCACGGCAGAGCCTGGCAAGCTACCCGTGTTGTATTTGATATGCCAAATACCAGTAACAATTATAGACCTCATTCTGGAATGGATTGAGGCTCTTTATGTTCCTGGAGCAAGCAGATGCCCTTGGGCTCTACTAGCATGAGACAGGACATATGGATATATTACTGGGGCCCGCTCGAGCAAATCGATGATGAACGGGAAGACAGTGACAGTGACAGTGATTTAATGCTCATTTCTAGGTTGGTATTAGTACTTTTTTGACCAGCCTATCACAGTCCGACTCATTTCTAGGTTGGTATTAGTACTTTTTGACCAGCCTATCACAGTCCGGCTGCGTGGCTGCAAGCAGCCGCGGCGGCTCATCATTAAATGCTGGACTTAGAGATGACTGCAAGAGTATGCTACCTGCACGGCAGAGCCTGGCAAGCTTCCCGTGTTGTATTTGATATGCCAAATACCAGTAACAATTATAGACCTCATTCTGGAATGGATTGTGGCTCTTTATGTTCCTGGAGCAAGCAGATGCCCTTGGGCTCTACTAGCATGAGACAGGACATATGGAGATGTTACTGGGGCCCGCGGGCAAATCGATGAACAACGGGAAGACAGTGATACAGTGATTAGTACTTTTGACAATTGTTAGCACACTGTTCCATTTTCTGTCTTAAGGGGTTTTGTTTTTAACAAAATCTAGTATTGCAGCAAAGGGAATCCACATAAAGTAACCAGCATTCAGAATTGTCAGTTGTAAATGCTGTTCAATCATCCGTGGCTTGAATAAATATCTGACCAATAATGTCTGACTTATATTTCTCTATTGCTTGGTAGGCATGTAGGAGAGTAAACAACTCCAGAGACATCCAGTTCTACACTGAGGGCCTCACGCCATCACTCTTTTCCCAAGTGTACTAGTGAAATTTGGTGGTTCACAGAAAGGAAAAAGCCATAGAAAATAAACTGCTGTCATCTTCAGCAGAAGCTTGCTATTTTCACATGGGAGAAGGTGGGAGTGGGGGGTGGGGTGGGATGGGCTGTGGTGCAGGGCTAGCCTTAGACACCAGAAGGCTGATCTCTGAGGCTCCAAGCGAAAGGGAAGGCAGCCAGGTGCACAGGGCGCCTCTGGCGTAGCAGCTCTTGGTGGTGTGTGAGCATCTCTGTTAAGTCTCATCAAATTTCAGTAATACTGGAGGTCAGCCCTTAGGATATCTTTTTATTTTTTTGCTTTTTTGGTCACACCCGGAAATGCTCAGGGTTTCTCCTGGCTTTGCACTGAGGAATTACTCCTGGCAGTGCTTGGGGTATGCAGGGGGATCGAACCCAGGCTGGCATGGGCCGGCCACGTGCAAGGCAAATGCCCTACCTGCTGGACTATCACTCCGGCCCCAGGATATCTTTTTTTTTTTAATTATATTTTATGATACCACTGTGGGATATACAATTACAAAGATGTTCATGTTTGGGGTTCAGTCATACAGTGTTCCAGCACCCATCCCTCCCCAAGTGCTCATTTCCCACCACCGATGTCCCCGATATCCTCCCCCATCCCATAACCTGCCTCTGTGGCAGGTTCTTTATCTCTTTTCTTTCTTTCTCTTTCCTTCTCTTAAACATTGTGGATTGCAATGTATACATTTAGAGGTTAGCCCTTAGGATATCATTTTAATATATTAAAAATAAGTAATGATCTTCACCCAAGTTTCAAACAGAGAAAGTGACACCTTAGAGAGACTGAACAGGGTGGCTGGCCTGCTCGGCATAGTGCAGTCTCCCCACCTTGCTCAGTGTGGCCCCCATGGAAAAGAGGGGCAGAAGGCCTGTGTGGGGGAACCAGAGCCACTGGTGAATATGGCCAGTTGAGGTCACTAGCTAGACTTCCTCCTCCTCCACTTCTTCCATTTCTCTCTCTCTCTCTCTCTCTCTCTCTCTCTCTCTCCTGGGCATTATGATCTGCGGGAAAGGTACTGAATGGTTATCACATATATCCCTTTACCTGCTTTTGCACTCATGTCAGTTCTTGAATGTTGTGCTTTGGCTATAACACCTCTAACTGACCTGGGGGTGAAATGGCACAGTACTTCCATTTCTTTAAATTTTTTAAAAAAATTGAATCACTGTGAGATATACAATAACAAAGTTGTTCATTATTGAGCTTAAGTCATCAATGGTCCAACACCTATCCCTTGGTGCTGGTGTGCTCCCAGGTAACTTATGTGAGTTGAAGAGGAGAAAGAGAGGAGAGAGAGAGAGAGATTATAGCCTCAAGAAAGAATCTGGTACTTTCTCTAGGTCGACCTCTGCCACCCCTGGAACCACTGGGAAGCTTCATAAAGTCTGTGATGAGCTTCTGCTTGACACTGGGCCTCAAGTCCTACCAGCCCCACTAAGCAAACATCAAGTCAGCTATTTTTCCCCAAAGTCGTTCTTCCCTTTCTCTTTTACCTCTCCTCTGGTATTTATATAATTTGAAAATTATTCCTCTTGCTATTTTCTACCAAGAGTCTCACATATTTTCTATTTGTTTACATATTTTTTTTGCCATTTCATTACTATTAATGGCTAGTATATTGTCTTCAAAATCATGGATATGGTTCTCTGTTGGTTATGGCTGAATTCTGTTGCTATGGCTTGCTGCTGTATTCTTTAACTCTTCCAATTCCACTTTTTGGACTTTGATAGCCTAGATCATCTCATCTTTGACTTAATTTCTTTTCTAGTGATAGCTTTATTTTTATTGCCACTGCATGAAATGTTGGTTTGACATCTTCCTTGATGTGGCTTGAAGCTTTAATTTAGCTCAATGATTTGCTGGGATTCCTTTCCCTGTGTGCAGAGCAGGTAAATTCATTTGTGTTCCATTGTTTTTAAGGATTTGTGGGTATTGCGAAGTTGAGGTTTAGAATCCCAAAGATGAGATATTATCTGATTCATTTATCTTTAATAAAATATTGCTACTTATTATCTTTTATTGTGACAAACTCTATGCTCTTGAGTTGCTATTTCAGTGGTCTTTCTCTGTTTTCATAGCAGGGTTATTATGGGGGGTATTAGAAGACATATATCAAAATGCACATTTTGCAGTGTTGAGGAGGTGTAGTTGGCACATCTGCTTGATTTTGGGTTGGGGTTGAGAATGGGGTGGAAAGGCTTGAGGATGAGGAGAACATTTCTGGGAGCTATGGGTTGAGAGAATGTCAAAGCCTGTTATGCACCTAGATGAGATCAAAGGTGAGCATGCATTGTGGGCCATATGGGTGGGTCCTGGAGTTGAGGGTAGGGCTGTGGGTCTTCCCTGGACCTGGGTCATGGAAGTAGTGATTGGCACTGGGATTGACAGAGAGGGAGGTCAAAGCTCCAGAAGCTTCTTAAACTAATGTAAACTTAGTTTTACATTATTTTACATTTATTTAAACTAATATAAACTTCTAAACTGCTGTAATTATATTTCTTTATTTTTTTCTTCCTTTTGCTTGGCCAAAGGCAATGGAGATGCCCCTAAAGTCAATGTAAGGAAGAGATCTTCCTATATTTTCCTCAGTATGATTTATGGATTCAGGTCTGATTCAGGCCCTTAACCCATTTTGTACTGGCTTTTGTGCATCATATGAGACAGGGATATAAATTAGTATGTATACATTAATTTTTTGTGTATATGACTGGCTAATTTCCTTAGTACCATTTGTTGAAAAGACTTCCCTGCTTCATTTATACTTTGTTTCTTTGTTAAAGTTTTGTTGTACATATATCTGAAGACCTGAAATAAATAGAAAGAAATGATTCTATTGCATTGTTTTGAGATTCTGTCTTTATTCCACTACCATACTGTCTTGATTTCTATAGCTTTATGGAATAAAAATAAAGTTGGGGAAGTCTCCTGTTTTCCCCGTTCCCTAGGGTTTCTTTGGCTGTTCAATATTTCTTTCCATTCTCTCTTTTTTTTTTTTGAAGTTCCAAAAAGGCTTTTTAATAGTACAAAAAGCTCTTCCACAGCACTCCAATATAATGAACAAACTCTAGCTCTGGTTCGAACTTAGACCATACAAAAGAGCCTAAGTCTTGGGGCCAGAGCAATAGCCCAGCGGCGTTTGCCTTGCACACAGCTGGCCTGTGCCGCCCGGGTTCGATCCCCCGGCATCCCATATAGTCCCCCGAGCACCGCCAGGAGTAATTCCTGAGTGCAGAGCCAGGAGTAACCCCTGAGCCTTGCCGGTGTGTCCCAAAAAAGCAAAAAAAAAAAAAAAAAAAAAGAGCCTAAGTCTCCCACCAAAGAGAAAGGATCTCACCCGAGATGAGATGAGTCCTACCCAGAAGAAGGAGCAAAAGGCCAAAGAGCAAAAAGCCAAAAGCCAAAAGTCGCAGGAGCCAAAAGCTGAAAGCAAAAAAGCCAAAGGGGCCTCAAGTCAGTCCCCTTATATACACCAAAGTATCCAGGGAGGGTTGTGTCAACAAAGAACTCTAAACAGAGTGTAGTGCCACACCCTATACCCATTTTCTTCTTAATTGCAGAATGTAATTTGAAGGATCTTAGTTGAGAAATCTAATGTAAATATTGTGCAGCTTTGTTTAAATATGAGACTTTTCTCTCTTGCCACTTTTATTGAGTCTATTTATTACTTTGGTTCTTGCCACTTGACTACTTATATGCATTGGCAATTTTCTGGTTGAGTTATTTTGTTTGGTACTTTCTGGGCCTCCTGATAAGTGCAGAAGTTTACCTCCTCAGAAAGAGCATTCTTTTTGCCTTGCAAAAACGCCTGGATTCGATCTCTGGCATCCCATATGGTCCCCCGAGTTCTGCCAGGAGTAATTCCTGAGCAAAGAGCCAGGAGTAACCCCTGAGCGTCTCTGGGTGTGACCCCCAAAAAAAAAAAAGAGAGCATTCTTTCTCTCTTTTCAGTTCTGTAATTCCTATTATATAGACGTTATTCCTCTTGATATTGCCCATTCTATATTTTACATTTTCTTATTTTAAAAATATTTTTCTATGACTTCTTTATTCATACTGCCAATTGCCTTGTCTTTGAGATTATTAAACCACTTTTTGTCTCCTTCCACTCTGCTGCTGAATCCTGATGATATATTATTTAACACCATTTTTGTTTGAACAAGTTATTTCACTTTCAAAAATATTTGTTCAAGTTAATTCAGTCTCTCTTACAATGATTTCCTCAGTTCAGTGGAGCATTGAAGAAAATGTATATCTGAAGTCATTCTCGGAAAAGATGGAATATTTTATGTACTTGAGGAATTATTCTCAAGAAGGTAGGTATGACATAGTAGATTCAGGGTGGAGTCTCAGTCTTGTCATCTTCAGCAGGTAGTACCTACTTCATGGTCTTTTTTGTGGCAGGTTAGTGTTAGGGAATGGTACCTAGCTGTGCTCAGGGGAACCATGAGGGGGCCAGGATGGAGCCAGGCCCTCTACATGCAAGGCATGAATTCCAGCCCTTTAGTTCTCTGGTCCCCACTCACGGTCATTAATTCCTGGTAGAGCACTAACTCCCTGCCCCTCGAGGTGTTGCAGATGTGGCTGCAGTGCCCGGCTGCGTCCGCAGGTGGCAGACAGGAGACAGGCTTATCTACACCCAGGGCTCTGCCCCATAGGTCTGGATGGTTGAAGGTTTGACAGAAAAAGACTGGGGCTCCTGGGATGAACCCAGAGCCATGGCAGAGCCTGGCAAACTACTCGTGGTGTATTCCATATGTCAAAAACAGCAACAATAATGGACCTCATTCCCAAAGAATGGAGATGTTACTGCCACCTGCTTGAGCAAACTGATGAACAACAGGAAGACAAGTGATAGTTTCCTGTCCCGTCTGTTACTGAACTTGGACTCCTTATTATTTTCTTTTTTTGTTTTTCTTTGTTTTTTGGGTCACCGGCAATGTTCAGGGGTTACTTCTGGTTTTGCATTCAGGAATTACTCCAGTGGTGCTTGGGGGACCGTATGGGATGCGGGGATCAAACCTGGTTGGCCGCATGCAGGGCAAATGGCCTACCTGCTGTGCTATCCCTCCAGCCCCTTATTTTTCAAAATGATTCTTGGTGCTCTGTGTGAGAATAGGTGGAGCTTGATGCTTCAGCTGGCTTACATAATCTGGTTTCCTCACTGGTAATAAGACTCACTAGCCTTTGATTCTCCTGATTTATGGTATACACAAACTATTGTGAGAATTTCTAAGTGCCTGCAATATTGAACCCCTGACTATATATGCGTTGTGTGCAGCTAGAAAACAGCAGAGGTTTGTGTTATCTGTACAGAGAGCTTCTGTAACACTAAGCTGTAGCTGGCTTGGACAATAGCGTAATCATAAAATACATTAAGTAAGTTTATCCTCATTGCTACAGGGGATTTTTTTTTCATTTTCCAGTACCAGTTTGGGGATAGCTACTCAAATCACTGCCTAAGGGAAGATGTACTCCTTTGGGAGAGTATCTGCTACCTCCTTCAGCATCTAGAATGTCAGATACTAGTTGATTTTCTTGGTCCGGCACCTCCCAGCTATGAGCTGGGGACATCTTCATCCGTATACTGACTACTATAAGTTAGTCTCTTTTTCATATGCCTTTTGGCCATTCGAATTTATTCTTTTTTGGAAGCTTCTGTTCATTTCTTCTCCCCATTTTTTGATGGGGTTGGCTGTTTTCTTCTTGTGGAGTGCTACCAGTGCCTGATATATCCTGGATATTGACCCCTTGTCAGATGGGTATTGGGTGAATATCCTTTCCCACTCTGTGGATTGTCTTTGTATCTTGGTCACCATTTCTTTTGAGGTGCATAAGCTTTTCAATTTTATATAATCCCATTTGTTTATCATTGCTTCCATTTGCTTGGTCAGTGGTGTGTGGTCTTTAAAGATACTTTTCGTTTCGATGTCGTAGAGCCGTTTCTCCTATGTTTTCTTCGATGTACCTTATAGATTCCTGTCTGATGTTGAGATCTAGAATCCATTTTGATCTGACTTTTGTGCATGGCGTTAGAAGGAGGTCTAAGTTCATTTTTTACACGTAGCTGCCCAGTTTTCCCAGCACCATTTGTTGAAGAAGTTAGTCTCTTTTTGACACAGTGGATGTTGGCATAGTACGATTATACATGGAGACTTTGCTCTCATTATGCACCATAATATCTTAAACATTAAGTCTGGTGTACGTCTTTTGGAAGATGTTTTGGTGTACGTCTTTTGGAACAAGTACTGAGACTCTTTAGGAGCTCAAGTATTTAATTATGTTAAAAAAAATCTCAGCACCCCATCAGGATTCTGATGAATGAATGGGTTGGGACTTTAGTCCAGGAAGTCCAGGAAGTGTAGCTTACTGAACATAGCACCGTTTCATATGACTGCTCCCAGCTTGCATCCAGAGTGGCAGGCAGCCCACCAAGACCAGAATGTCTCTTTTGAACTAGAAAGTGTTGACATAAAGTGAATGTTCTGTATGTCCTTTGCATTAAGTGTTTCATGGATAAGCATAGAATTTTTTATTATAAGTTTGCTGATTTTTTTTTCTTTCAGCCTAAGCCTCCTCACAGTTGTTTCCCTTCCCTTCCACCCCCCCATTCTGCCCTTACCTAGAAATTCTCCTTAAGTCTGGACATGTGTGCAATTTGATATTTTTCAGAATTGAGTTTCCCTGAGGTGATGGCTATTTTCTCCCATGAATTTTCTCAGTGATTCCTTTCGAAGTTCAGTTTTCCTACATTCTTTGGATTGATGACACAGGAGTTTTCCACAGGCTGTTAATTTTTGTCATCTTGACACCCAGGTATTTTTGGTTAATATACTTGCCAGGAATAGTCAAAAGAGTATGGAGATTGTGGAGTGGGGAGTGAAATTTTTTAAGTGTATTTTGGAAGGATGGTCACTTATAGAGGCAGTCTAGGGATGCTTCAGAAAACTAAATGTTGTTGTTATGAATTCTGAGGAAAGTTCTGAGAATTGGGAGTTGCTGGGTGGTCATCATCAGTCCTCTTAAGGATAGAGAGATTGGTCCCCTCTGACACTTTCCTGCTCTATTTTTGGTCAAGCCAAGAGTTCAAGATCCTCCTCTGGAAAAAGATAAGTGGCTCAGTAGGCAGTTGCTTATTGTTCATTTAAAGATGCTCAACAGTAATTCTGTAATTGGTTCTCCAGGGGCCCTCTAGGCAATTAATGCTGTCCCATGTGATAAAGTTAAGGACCCAAAATGAAAGGATTGAAAAATCTTGGAACTAGAAAAGAGGCTTGAAGAAGAGAGTAGAGAAAGACTTGCCAAGTAGTGGATGATGAATGTGACATTTCAATAAATGCCCTACATTATCATTAGCTCAAGGAGTGAGGGGGCTAAAAATAAGAAATCTCAATATTTTGAAATATTCATCAAGTCTCAGTCTTTTTATTTAAGATTTACAATTTCAGGTGAGTTTCTAATTATTTTTAAAATTTATCTTATTTAATTAAAGAGCCATGGTTTACTAGGTTATTTATAGATGAGTCTTAGGCATACAATATTCCAGCACCAATTCCAGCACCAGTGTCAACTTCCCTCCACCAGTGTTTCCATGCTCCTTCCAATGTGCCCTCACCGCCATGCCCCCTTGCCCCCAGCCCCTACCCCCATTGTCTGACACCTTGACAGGTACATCTACAAGTTTGGTGGTTGTAGTTTATATCTCATGTTTTCAGCATTGTTGAGCTTGTGCTTTGAATGTGTAATTATATCACTCTCCCTTATTTAAATATACTTGCTTATCTTAGTTCAGTGACCCTGGAAAACAGCCAAACAACAAACAGAATTTTTCCCTTCAAATGGATATTAAATTTTACTTAACCCCTCTTTTGTATTTTTCATAAGTCAGTTTATTAACCATAGTTCATTTGATTTATCTCTTTTCTCCCAGAGTTATAATTTCACATAATAATAAATATTCATGAGAATAGCTCCAGTTAGAATATGTTTTGGCATAGAATATCCTTACACCAATGTTCTGCATCAGTAATTTCTTTAATTACTTCCTTGTGGGTCAGCAAAACAATAATATACTTATATTCTTGTTATTTTTTTAGTTATTTGGTATTTTTCTTCCTTATTACAGAGTAAATCCCAAAGAAAACTACAAAGTAATTTCAGTAAAATTTCAAACTAAACACAAATTTATCATCTGCTGTCTGCTTATAAAACAACATGCTTATTTGATTGCAAAATATGAGAGTACATTTTCTTATTTTCTAAAATAAACTAAAATGTAATCATTGCATATTATTTGATATAGTTTTTCTTGGACTACTTTTTGAAATATCAATCCAGAACGGTGATAGTTCTGAGGACTCCATGTTTAGTCTTATTTTGGGTTGTCTGTAATTTTCCTAGAATATAGGTCTGTTTTGAAATATTTTCACTTATCTATTAGTCATGTGGTAAAATTCATCTTGATCTAAAAACTTGTCCTCTATTTCTTGAAGTTTTCTGTCTCCAAATTTTGCTGTAGTCTTTGGAGTATCTCAAGTAGTATTTGAGTTCCCTCTCTATTATTCCTCTCTTTTTATAAGAAAAAAAATGCTGTTCACAGAGTCATTAAGTTATTATGCTATTACTACTATATATATTCCAGAAAATTTGTGATCACACAAATACATATATTAACATTAAGTGTTCAATTTAAGATAACAGGTAGAACTTTTCTTTTGTCTTTTGTCATGGGTAAGTGTTTTACACTATCTTGACTTCATTTGCCCTGGTGTCTTCACAATATTTGTTTTATATTTTAATTTCACTCTCAACCAAGCTATTATGTTTTAACTATATCCTGGCCAAACTGGCATTGAGCAACATTTTTTTCAATGTCATAATGAAGATATTTGGTGCCTGGTCATATTGTAATGTGTTTATTCTCTCTCACTTTTGTGATATTGTAATGAGTTCTCTCTCTCTCTCTATATATATATATGTATATATATAGTATATCTCTCTCTAGAGAGAAAGATACACAATACTCTATATATAATGTATTGGGGTCTGAATTTTGCCTAGATATGTCTTCCTTTTGTTTCCTATAGATTGTCACTGAGGAATACAAAATAAATGTCTTACTGCTGCTCCCTCTTTTGCATTTGACAATCAATACTATTTTCTATACTTAACTTTCTCTGCCTTGACCTTATCCTCATTCTGCAATTCTAAAAGAGTCCTTCCATAATAGTTGGAATGAGAGGGATGAAAACATTTTTCCTTTGAAGAAATTTATTAAATATTTTACAATAGATGGATGTATTTTTGTAAAACTGATAATTATTAAACTAATTTTTGTACACGATTTTAAAAACGACTATGCCTATTTATGATCTAGTTGCTATAGAAAGGACTAACTTTATTTGCCTGGAAGATGAGCAAGCAGAATCTATAGGATTGAATCTGAGAACAAAGTACAAATAATCATTATGAGTCCATACCGACACTGATTTTCTGGTAAGTAGTAGTAAGCTTCTTTTTATTTTTCACTTTGGTGTTCAACTTCAGGTTTTGTGAAACTTGTCTTCCTGATATAATGCACAAACTATGAATCAGAGTTGGGCCAAATAAATAATCTAGGAGTGAAAAGGAAAGCCATAGAGAAGCATCAAATTCACATCACAAAGAAACACGGGGATGGAGGGTAGGGAAGTGACATGCTTCTAGACAGGGGCAGAAGGCAGAGGACAGTAATGGAGCCTGTGGGGTTTCTAAAATTTCTTAAACAGAAAATCTTTTCTGATCACTTCAGATGAGCTTTGGGTATTAAAAAGATGGGTTTATCTTTAAAACAATTAAAAGTTGTCTTTTTATGTGGAAAAAGTATACAGAAAATAATGAGTATAGTAATTAAATTCAATATAGCATACATTTTCACACAAGTTCAGCTATGTGGAATTAGCTCTCATTTCAGTTTTATAAGATCTAGTTACCACAACACTATCTAAATTCAAATTTGACCAGGAAACCATACTTGAAAAAACAAAAACAAACCCTTCGCTGTGCTTTGTCTTCAGGATATATCTTTATCTGAAACACAAAATAGAACAGTGTCCCCTCTCTGGTTCTGACCAATCTCCCTGACTTACACTATTAACATCAGTTCTATCACTGATACAGTAATGAATTTATTTGAATTAACCTTTACTACATACTCTTGTCTTCTTCTTTATTCCACCTCTTTTTTATCCTCCTTATATCTCTGGAGTTTCTTACCTCTCACTGGTTTCCTTTTACCTAACATATCTTACTTATGTGCTTTTCATTTCCATATCAATCAACAATCAGTTCAGGACTATTTCCTTCCAGCAGTATATCTAACAGGTTGAATTAATTAACTTCTATGTATAATGCAATTGTGTCTTCATGTTACTGTTTTCTATATGAAAATAATAAAGGATTTGATCTTTTAAACAGTTTAAGAATTGATTAAGGTCTGTGATTTACAATACTGTCAATAATGGTTTCCCATGTATGAATTCCACCATCGCACTCATAACAAACTGGTTTAAATGGACTATTATATGGCATCTGGAATAATAGCTCCTATATGCTAAAAACTTAGTGCATATTGTTTCAGAAATAAAGGGCTCCTTTAGTCTAGCTAAGAGACTTATGGACAAGAGGAACCTTTATTTTTATCTCTGGAGGGTTAATAGTTGCTGTGCATCGGGAATGGGGAATGAGATTACCTGAAAAAGAAATGTATGTCTTCAGACAGAATTACGATATAGTTTGTCCTGAAAAGTTTCCCAATCACTGGTGTGTGTATGTGTGTCTATTTTTCACCTGGGAAACTCTTGTCTGTCATTTAAGATTATCTTGTGAAATATCTTCTTTAGGGATTATTTCTTGGCCTTGGTACTCATCCCTTTTCTCCCAATTACTCAAGTGATGACAATTAGACATCACTCAAATTATGATTTGTTATCTGTCTGTATAAATTTGGAGTGGTCTAATGAAGTTAATAATTCGTTTTTTTTTTTTTTTTGGGTCACACCCAACGATGCTCAGGGGTTATTCCTGGCTCTTCGCTCAGGAATTACTCCTGGCAGTGCTTGGGGAACCATATGGGATGCTGGGGATCAAACCCGGGTCGGCCACATGCAAGGCAAATGCCCTACTCGCTGTGCTATTGTTCCGCCCCCACAATGAAGTTAATAATTAATAAGGTAATTTGACAAAGGATAGGAAAATTTATAGAATAGACATATACACAGAAATGATTGTGGATAGAAGTCACAGAGTTTGTAATTAATTGGTATAATAGGAAAGGAATATATAAAAATTTCAAGAAGCAACTGAAATTTCATTGATTGACAGAAGCAGAAAGAGAGGGGATGTTAAGAAGACCCAATATAGAAAGCTTTGGTATTAGGCAGAAATTTCCAAATGTTGGGGCATGAGTGAAAGCACAGCGGGAGGGCATTTGCCTTGCATGCCACTGACATGGGTTCAATACCTGGCATTCCATATGGTCCCCTAGCATCACCAGGAGTAATTCCTGAGTGCAGATCCAGGAGTAACCCCTGAGCATCACCAGGTATGGCCCAAAAGGAAAAAATAATTCAAATTTCTGTAGTCAAGATGATTGTGGTTAGGGAAAATTAAAGTGTTCGTTTATCAGTCTACTTATTTTGAACTAATAATTGGACATGTCTGATTGATATTTTTAATATATTACATGGTATCTGTAAGTATGTGTATGGTCAGATTTACACATAAGCTGGTGAACTATATAATGTAAACAAGGTTTAGGTTGAATCAATAGGACAAAGGATCTTGGAAACAACAAAATTGTCTGTTTGAATAAACTCTCTCGCAGTAAAGGTGCACAAAGAAATTGAAAATGGGGAAGCAGTGAACAACCAAAAGGAAGCAAGATGAGGAAGTGTAAGTGCTTCTTGTTGTGAAGACTCACTTCTGTCTCTTTTCATTTCAGCCCTACTTATCTCAGACTTGGTGTAGAAGATAAAGGTTCTCTCTAAAAGTTCTCCTTAATTGGATCCAGGCAGACACGTGGATGAGTCACATGGAAATTGTCTCCATAGAAAACCAAACAATTACCGAATTTGTCCTTCTTGGCTTCCATGATATAAGTGAACTCCATCCCCTTTTCTTTACTGTGTTCACTGTCATCTATATCTCTACCATCATAGGAAATATGCTCATCATTGTGGCCGTGGTTAGTTCCCAGAAACTCCATACACCCATGTATTTCTTCCTAGCCAATCTGTCTTTCTTGGAGATTCTTTATACTTCCACAGTGGTACCAAAAAATGCTGGAGGGCTTCTTACAAGAGGCAGCCATTTCTGTGACTGGTTGTTTGCTCCAGTTCTTTGTATTTGGTTCTCTAGCCACAGCAGAATGTTTTCTGCTGGCTATCATGGCATATGATCGTTACCTAGCAATTTGCTACCCACTGCACTATACACTCTTGATGGGACCCAGATGGTGTTTGGTATTGGTGGCCATAGCCTGGTTTTCTGGATTCATGGTAGATGGGTTAGTTGTGGCTCTCATGGTCCAACTGAGATTCTGTGGCTCTAACTACATTGATCACTTTTATTGTGATTTCATGCCTTTAATCAACCTGGCCTGCTCAGATCCCAGGGTAGCTCAGATGACAACATTCGTTCTCTCTGTGGTCTGCCTCAGTGTCCCCTTTGGACTAATTTTGACATCTTATGCTCGGATTGCGACAGCTGTGCTGGAAAGTTCCTGCTGGAGCCGGTAGGAGAAAAAGCTTTCTCAACGTGTTCCTCACACTTAGCTGTAGTGTCCACATTTTATGGAACACTCATGGTGTTGTACATTGCACCCTCTGCCGTACATTCCCAGCTGCTCTCCAAGGTCTATGCCTTGCTCTACACTGTGGTCACCCCTCTATTCAACCCTGTGATCTATACTCTGAGGAATAAAGAGGTTCACCAGGCACTACAGAAACTTCTTCAGAGTAAGCAAACTGAAATACTTGATTGAAGGAAGATGGCTGTGAAGAGTTATTTTATTTGGGCACTGCACAACACCATACAAATAGTCTTCCAGGATTGGTTGAGAAGAAATAACTTTTTATGTTACAGTATTTACTCTGTGAAATAAACTTACTTACTCTAAAAAGGGATAGGATGGTAGAACTACAATTTTTGATAACCTGAAAAATACATTTACTTTTTAATGTTTCTTTATTAAATGAATAGGGGCCAGTGATATAGTACAACAGGCAAGGCGCTTGCCTTACACTTGTTGGAACCTGGTTTGATCCCCAGAATCCCATATGGGACTCCAAGCACCACTAAGGGTGATCCCTGAGTACAAAGCTAGGAGTGACCCCACCCTCCAAAGTCTGCTAAATGGATATATATCTAGTTGGATATGCAAATTAGATATATCAAAATAGTAACATAAAAAATTCTAGAAGTATGTACTATTTGTTTTATATGCATGTTTATATCGTATCGTGGATACCTATTTATTCCCCTGGCATTTTTAATATTATTAAAGATGACTTGTTTATATAAAATTCTATTGTAAATATTTTTACTTTATTCACTTTTTTATCATAAATTGTAGTTTGCTTCAGATGTTCTTACAGCAAATTCTTTTTCCCCTCTTTTTATTGAAACACCATGATTTACAAAGTAAAAAAGGTTTTCATAATACAGTTGATGGAGAGATTCATACTTCAACACCAGAGTGTTCCCACCACCAAACACCCTCATTTCCCACCCACCCCAAACCCCATGCTTGCTCCCTCAGCTGGCACTAATTATATTGACCGCTAAAGAACATACATGGCAACGTTATTGATAAATTCATTTTCCCCCTCTGGTTGGTTATGTGAGAATCTGGCCAAATTCTGTTCCTGAATTTACTTTCTGAGTTTCTAGAAAGTGATTGGTTTCTTTTTTTTTTTTTTTATTTTGGGTCACACGGCAATGCTCAGGAGTTAGTCCTGGCTCTGCACTCAGGAATTACTCCTGGCGGTGCTCGGGGATCATATGGGATGCCGGAATCGAACCCGGGCCGCCAGGCCGGCTGTGTGCAAGGCAAACGCCCTACCCGCTAGGCTATCGCCCGGCCCCAAAAGTGATTGGTTTCTATTAGTTTGATGTACCATGAGGCTGCAAAGCTGCAAACCCAAAGCCTTGGGGGAGAACTGGATGGCAGCTGTGCCCCATGAGCCTGTGTCTCTGCATCATGGCTGACAGCCCAGAGGCAGTTCGTGGGTGGGTCCACCAGGCCTCCCGGATGGGACAGAGGTAGGGGAAAGGGACCCCATCTCCATCTCCACAGAAGCCCAGTGATTTTCACCTCAGAGACCCGCATACCTGGGCTTGAAATTGGCTGCTCTGTTGTGTGGGCCTCTGATGAACGGGGTTTGATATTGGCTTTTCTCTTGGGTGGGGGCTCGCTTACAGTAAATTCTTAATCCAATTGTCAGATTCAAGTCTATGCATAATCAAAAAATTAAGGCTAAATGTATTTTACTTTTAATTTCAACATTTTGTTGAAGAAAATTTTGTATTGTAGAAAATGAAACCTCATGAGCTGTCATACAGCTTCAATGTAAATATTTCTGTTTTAATAATTTATTGATACATTTTAAATTCTGTAAATATTAAATTGTATAATTGTGCAAATATATACAAGGATTTAGTGTGCTAACTTAATGATACAGACATTTTAAAAACATGCCAATCCTGTCTCTATGACACTAAACAATATCAATATTTCTTCGATGATATCACATGCACAAATCATGGTCAGATTTTTCCAATTGTCTTAAAGTAAACTCTAAGCATGTAAAATGGTTTACATGCTTAGACATGTAAACAAAATGTATCTTGTTTTCCTTTATAATAACTCGTGGAAAATTTTATCTACCTGTAGAATGTTTTGTATATTAAATTAGACTTACTCTTTACTTTTTTAATTTTATACTTCTTTTCTCAAATCTTGTAGCAGTTAGTTAATTAATACATACAATTGAGATGATTGTCATTTACAAATGTTATTATAGTTTAGATAGTTATATGAGTGTTCAGTTTATGGCATGTAGGAATGAATTTTATGCACATAACCACCACAAAAGTGCCCATAACCCTCCATCATTGTCTCTGTATCACCTGTAGTCTGGTATGCTTTGACCTTGTCCACACCCCACTGGTTTTATTCTATTAAATATTTTTTATTTATCATTTAAAAATTTTTTTTTTACTGAATCACCGTGCAATAGACCATTGCAAAGATGTTCATGATTGGGTTTCAGTCATACAGTGTTCCAGCACCCATCCCTCCACCAGTGCTTGTTTCCCACCAATATGGGAAACAAGCCCATATTGCCCTTTACCCTCCTGTCACCCCCCCATCCCTACCCCCCAGCCTGTCTCTGTGGCAGTCACACCTCTCTCTCTCTCTCTCTCTCTCTCTCTCTCTCTCTCCCTTCCTTTCTCATTGGGTATTATGGTTTGCAATACTAATACTGAGAGGCTTCTATTGTTTGTTCCTTTACCTATTTTGCACCGGTTCTTTTTCAGTGGTCATTTGCCACTTTCTTTGTCATAGTGGTCCCTTCCCTATCCCACTGCCTTTACACCAAGAGGTTGAAGCAGGTTTACAAGCATGGACCAAACCTCCTGGCCCTTGTTTCTACTGTCCTTAGATATTGGTTTCATATTATGGTTTTTTCACAAATGAGTACAATTATTCTATATCTGTCCCTCTCCTTCTGACTCATTTCACTCCGCATGATGCTCTCCATGTACATCCATTTATAAGCAAATTTCATGGCTTCATATTTCCTAACAGCTTTACAGTATTTCATTATTTAGATGTACCATAGTTTCTTTAACCAGTCATCTTTTCTAGGGTACTCGGGTTGTTTCCAGCTTCTGGCTATTGTGAATAGTGCTGCAATGAACATAGAAGGGCAAATAGTGCTTTGCTGTGTATTTTTGAAGCTCCAGGGTGTTTTTTTTTTTTTTTTTTTGTTATAAAGAAAGGGTTATCTCCAGCTAAAGGATCAACAGGCTGCAATGGAAGAGTTATTTTTATTAAAGATGAACCAAGATCAACAGGCTGGAAAGCAAAATTATTGTTATTAAAGATGGACCATGTTCAACAGGCTGCAAAGCAAGATTATCATTAACCAATCCGGAGATTTGAACAGCAGCTTGCAATTTAAAATTAAGGCTTTATAGTGAAAAAAATTAGGTGTTTTTAGACCGGTATTGAAAGAAATGAGGTTTTTAGACCTTCTATCCATTTATAATCAATTTTTACTTAGGTGAATTGATTGGTTTTTGAGTTTGTCAGTGTTATCCAGTGGCTCTCCTTAAGACAAATTTAAGGTGGAAAATGGTAAAGATATCTGTCTTTTGTTGTTTCAACAACCGATTCTGAAAGTTTTTTGAGCACATTTAACAATTCATCATTAGCCATAACATTTACCATAAATCATTCGCCAAAACTATCCATTTGCCAGAAGTCATTTGCCATAAATATCCAATCACATAACTTAATTGTCTGCAAACCTCCAGCCACGTGGGACGGAGCACAGACAAATAAAAAGTGAACAATTTAGTCCGGTTTGTCTCTATGGAAAGCTACGGTGCACATGAAGTTGGCAGGCAACTGTAGACTGAGCCTAAAAATTCTTTTCCAACTGAATTAAATAAAAGATGCCACCAAGAAATCTGACCTTTCATTTTCTTAAACCAAAGGTCCGGGAAAGCCTCTACTTTAAACTTAACAGCTTGCTCACCAAAACTTGCACTCAGCTCCCGTTGGGAGAGTGCAGTTTTATCTAAAAATCATAAGAGTTAGCACCAGAAAAGACCAAAATAAAAAGTACTCATGAGGAATGTTGCAAAGTTCCCCAGAACTTTGCTCTTGGACTATTATTAAATTGAGAACGAGGAACAACGAGACTTTTGAGGCCTGGACAGGCTAGAAATTCGTTCCTCCCCTTGGTCCTCATCAGAGCTTGTAAGGCTCTGGGAAACCTTCAAACCGAGCATCCCTTTCCATTTTGAGGGGCTTCTCCGCCTCGGAGGTATTAACTCGGGCAGATTTTCGGTTTGAGAGTCTGCCTCCTCTGGATGCTTTCTTCTTTTCTTTTCTCTAGGTTATCGTCAAGACTTAAAATGTGTTTGCTAGATTTAATTTCATGACTCTCTGAAAGACAAGCAGGAATCAAAAAAGTCGAGATTACTGTTATCACCCTGAAAAGAAGGTAGCCAGAACAAAGAAAAAAACTTCTCGAGAAGTAACCCATTTTAACTCACGGCTCATTGTCTCCTCCCAGCTTCAGGAAAGTTCATCAGCAACTTGGTGGGACCTCCAGACGCCCACCTTCAGGGACAAATGTCGGGGAACTAGCGGGGTCCCCGACAGTGTCAGGTCAGAGGTTGTCTTCTACCTCCGAGGACGCCGTGGGAGCACGGATGGAAATCTCCCAAGTCCGGTGCAGTTCCAAAAAAAAACTTTTAATAGTACAAAAGCTCTTCCACAGCACTAGAAGATGGAGTTAAGGCCCAAGAGCAAAAGACCAAAGCCAAAAGCCAAAAAGCCGCAGGAGCCAAAAGCTGAAGGCTGAGG
>JAJIBD010012882.1:0-44848 GCA_021461705.1 Cryptotis parvus | reverse complement strand
TGGATGGGCCATACCTAGTGGTGCTCAGGACTTAGTCCTTGCTCTGTGCTCAGCGATCACTCCTGGACATGCTGGGAGACCATATATGTGTTTGAGATTGAACCAGAGTTGGCATGTGCAAGGAAAACATCTTACCCCTTTCTATCTCTGCACCCCTCCACTGGGTTATTATTTATACAGTATGTATTGACTTCTTTATTTTCTGGAAGAAAAAATTATCTTTGGGAAAGATTATATTTCTTCTATCAAATATATAGGTGTTTTGGGAATGGGTCAATCAAAATGTTCTTCCTTTTTTGCCAAAAGAGTGGACATCTGTGCCAGAAGGGTTAATCGTCATACCCTATTGCCCTGGTTTGCCATAAGATTCATTCATGATTGGCTGTGTGATATTCTTGTACAATTAGTGGTGTGTCCTAGGATAATTTTATTTGAAGCACCAAGGAACTTTTCTCTGACTCCAAGTTAAGTCTTGGAATCTGTTTTTAGATTGGCCTTAATTTTGATTCCTGGTACCCTACATGGCCCTTAACACTGCCAGGAATGATCCATGAGCACAGAGCGAGGAGTAAGCCCTGAGCACTACTGGATGTGGCACCCAAAAGTTTTTCATATACTATTATGTCTGGTTACTGGTGCCCGCTTGAGCAAATCGATGATGAACGGGAAGACAATGATACAGTGATTATATCTGGTTGATCATTTAAAAAGAGAAGGACCACAGTGATAGTACACAGGTAGGAGTTTGCTTTGTATGTGGCTGACCTGGAATTTAATACCTGCCATCCCATATGGTTCCTTGAGCACCTCCAGGAGTAATTACTGAGAGCAGAGTTAGGAGTAAGCCCTGAGGCATGGCCCTGAGGTATAATCATGTCTGTGGCCATGGACTAAACTTGTAGGAACAACTGACCTAAGAATATAAAGCTGTGCAGAAAGAACCAGTCAGTTCTGGGAGGGGAAAGGCTAATGGATAGAAGAAAGAGGGATAGGGGTTAGGGAAAGAGAGGAGAAGGGGAGAAGGACAAAAGGAGATGGGAAGATGGGAGAGGAAGAGGGAAAGGGAGAAGGAAAAGATGAGGAGGGGGGAGAGAGGAGTATTTAGGGCAGCAGTTTTCCTTGGATTCCTTTCTCTCCCAATCAGAGTACTGACTGAGAAGGTAGACTCTAGATGTTAAACCCTACCTGGCTGCCCTGTAGCTCGCAGGATCGTTCTCAACACTCCTCGGAAAACCAGAGTTGATGATTTGTTATTTTTCTTATCCTCTTTGTAATTATTGGTTGTTTTTGTTTTGGACCTACACCTAGTAAAGCCAAGGGTTACTGCATGCTTGGTTCTTGGGGGAGCTATAGCTCCCAGAGCTTAAGGATCTAACTCAGGGTTCTCCCATGCAGAGAACCCAGCCCTTTAAACCACCTCTCCAGTTCCTCAAATTTCACCTTGTACTTATTTATTTTTCTTTGTTTTTGTTATTTTGGGCCATACCTCAGGGGCTTACTCCTAACTCTGCCCTCAGGAATTACTCCTGGTGGTACTCAAGGGACCATATGGGATGGCTGGTATCAAACTCCAGGCCAGCCATACACAAAGCAAACTCCCACCTGCTGTACTATCACTGTGGTCCTTCTCTTTTTAAATGACCAAGCAGACATAATAGTATATGAAAAAAAATTTTGGGGGGCACACCTAGTAGTGCTCAGGGCTTATTCCTGGCTCTGTGCTCATGGATCATTCCTGGCAATGTTCAGAGCCATATAGGGTGCCGGGATCAAATTGAGACCAAATGCATGAAAGACAAGCATTTTCTACTATCTCTCTGCCAACCTTCACCTGACCCATGGAAATATTCTAACTTGCATCTGGACTACAAAATTGCTATCTGATTTTATGATATAAATTGGTTTTACTAATTTATATTTCCCCAAGCTTACTTTCATGCCGGATAGTTTGGTGTGATCATGTGGTGGCACATTCTTTCTTTGCTACATTGTTCTGTACTGGGGAGGACATGACTCTTGGGAGACAGGGAGACAGGACCCTCCTTTCTGGAGAGACCACCTGGTGTACAAGTTTTCTAAAACCCTAGATGGAAGCTCACAATTCAAGTATGTGAACCTCTATTTAGCTCTTACCCTGGGGACAGATTTATCCCTTGTGAGGTTCCTTCTTCCTTTATGAATAATACTTTAATTAAATATTGTTCAGATGACCCAATTTAAATGTACTCTTTATTTCCTGTCTGGACACTAAATATTTCTACTTGGTATGGGGTGTTTTTCCTTCCACATTTCATGTCAAGCCAGAGTATTACCCATGTTTTTAATCATGTCAGTTCTCATAAGGGGAAAATGGTATCTTGTTTTAATTTATATATTTTTGATTATTATTGAGTTTGAACATCTGTTCATATGTTAATGAGCTATTTGCATATTTCTCTTAATTGCTTGTTAATATTCTTTGCCCATTTTTCTTTTGGATGATCTTTCCTTTCTAAATTCCTATTAAGAGTGGAGCTTTTTCCCCATTATATTTTTCAACTGATCGTTACAGATGAAGTGACAATTACTGCTTTCATATTTTTTTATTCCTTTCAACTCTTTCATTTTAATTATTTTAGTTGATTCATATTTTTTGTTTTCATTTTCAAAGCTCTTTCTCTCTGATTTATGTAACATTTTAAAATTCTGTTTTGACATATTGGTTAGATCCTCCAGGACACTGTTGAATAATTCGTTTATTAGTGGGAATCTGACTCCTGACAGTATTTCAGTTTTCTCCAGAATGTATTTCATAGAGTGAACCTTAACACATGATGGTTTTTGAGGAGAAGCTTAGACTTGTGTGGGTAAAACTCTGTGTGTGTGTGTGTGTGTGTGTGTGTGTGTGTGTGTGTGTGTGTGTGTGTGTGTGTGTGTATATAGTGCTTTTAGAGAGACCTAAAGCTAAAGTCTCAGAGATTTTTTACTGTTGCTTTGTTGGCTTTTGTTTTTCACATTGGTACTGAGCATTGCGCTGGGCATGGTTCACTCCATAATTTGCATGCATGCCAAAATTCAACACACAACATGTTTGTGACTTTAGGCAAAGACTCTCAATTCTTCTAAAATTTCTTATTTCTCTTATAAGTTATTGTTAGTCACTTTTTAAGGAACCACATTGGTTTTTGAGGAATCACATTTGTTACCCCGTACTATGGCATATTTTACTTTCCGGAGAAATAATAGCGATGAAAAGTGATGAAAAGTGAACTTAAGTGGAATGTGAGGTATCAGGAAATGATAACCTTATATCCCGCTCTTTTTAGTTTCTCTCTGTCTCTATTACACACACACACACACACACACACACACACACACACACACAGAGCTGATTCAGGAACCAAGAAACTTCAAAACTTCATCATGGTCTTACTCGTTTACTTTCCCTTAGCACACGTCTCCTTTCCTCCTTCCATCACCATTTCCTTTCTTTCCTTCTTCCAAGATATTTTTGTCACCGGAAAGTTTTCTTCTGGGGTTGGAGCGATAGCCCAGGGTAGGTGTGTTTGCCTTGCACACAGCAGGCCTGTGTCGGCCCAGGTTCGATCCCCCAGCATCCCATATGGTCCCCAAGCACCGCCAGGAGTAATTCCTGAGTGCAGAGCCAGGAGAAACCCCTGAGCATCGCCGGGTGTGACCCAAAAAAGCAAAAAAAAAAAAAAGTTTTCTTCTTTCCTCTTTTTTTCCATTCCAATTATCAGTTAATAGTATTTTTATCATTGTTAAAAAATAAAGTTCACAATAGATAATGCTTCCAAAAGGGAACTAGAAAGCTGCTCATTTTAAAACTAATGTTAACTACACAGTTATATGTACTGTTATTTTTTATTTGAAATTAAACTCTAGTATAGAATTAGTGACAACCTTCAAAGACCTTGAAAAAACTCAGAAGTTGCCTTTAGAAATCTCACAAATATCTCATTTACATGTGCTTTCTCTTCCAATTAACTCTATTATTCCTAGAGCATTAAAGAATAATAAACTAACTTTTATTCAATTTAACTTTCCATTTGCTTTAATTACTAGTATTGGAACAATTTTGCTTTCTGCTACATTTCATTGTAAGTCTTTCAGCTGTGCTATAAGGCTAAATTAAGCTTTTATAGATTTCTATGGATAAACTTAATCCCCATTTATTGCTTCTAGGGTAATATTCATCTTAAGTTTCAAAAAGCTGACTTGTAAATAAACTTTTGGAAGATAACTCACTTATGAGTTAGCAATTTCCTGGGTAGAAAATAAATAAACAGCAAAATATGAGACTGTCCTATTTTTTCAGTTCATTTAGGTCAGATTTGTGGGTGTGAATTTAAATCACATGGCTAGGTTAATAGAGAGACACAGAAATTGAATAGCACTACAACTTAATTGTTATCCCATGTGCTTAGTTTTTTTTTTATTTTGGGTTTTTGAGCAATGCTTGTCAGTGCTCTGGGACTCCTCACAGCCTAGTTAGTGTTCAGGGAACCATATACTACCAGGGATCAAACCAGGCCCCCAACATGGAAAGCAGGTACTCTGTCCCATTGAGCTAGCTCTCTAGCCCTTATTTTCAGCTCTCTAGCCCTTATTCTTAACTCTCTCTCTCTCTTTCTCTCTCTCTTTCTCTCTTAGTTTTTGGACCATACTTGGCAGAGCTTAGAGGTTGCTGTTGGCTGTGCACTCAGGAATTAGTCCTGACAATGTTTGGAGGATCATATGGGGTGCCGGGATGAACCCTAGTTGGTCACTTGCAAGACAAACATCTTCCCTGCTATGTTATCTCTCTGACCCTTATTTTAAATTTTTAACTGTACTCTTTAATTTCTGAAGCAGAAATGCCAATGTTTAAAAGGCAGTGGATTTATGCTAAATGGAATAGCATATTGGGTTTTTTTTTTGAGAATGGGCAGAGGGTGGTATTTGGCATAGTGCCTTTTCCATTAAATGGTTGTATAAAAAGAAGAATTCATTATTGCTAATGAATTCGGGGATTATGCTTACTGGAAGTAGTCAAGTAGTCTAGTATGAAAATGCACATGCATTATGAACCATAACACTGCAAGGTTTGTAATATAAGAGGTGCTAAATATACTTTGAATATCACAAAGACTGTTTTTCTTGCCTGGAGCATGCTCTTTGTTATACCCCTGCTTCACATATGCTTATCTTTTTTCATAAATAGTGAATCTCTATAAAATCTATGGATTGTGCTATGTTTAAAGGCTCCTTACTGAGCCAATATTTCCAAGATAAGATCAATAATATACATGTAAACTTTTTGAAATTTAAATTGGGAGGAAGCTGCCTAAAAAAACTCTGGTATTGATTTTTATACAGCATCTTACCAGCCACTTAGTTTTATATTCAAGTCCCAAAGGACCTGAAGGCATGCTGAACACATCTGCCATCGTATGGACTAAATCACATTGGTTTTCTGCAAAAAGGAAAGAAAATATGAAAGCATTTAAGCTTTATGTATTGTGAATGCACTGTATAATGGTTCCTCGTGTCATTTCTTAAAAATTTTGTCTGGTGTTAAAATTCTGAATTAAAAGTTTTATGTTTACACCTATGCAGACTAAAGAAGTACTGTACTCCTAAAGTATGTGTCAGTCAATGATTTTTCTATAGCTGGTATCTAATGTATCTTACCCGTAAGACCATCAGTTATCACACTAAGTAAGGCTAAATTCCTTTTGAAGCTTTCAAGAGGTATTTTAATTAAGTTTTCAAAATTGCTTTTGAATCATCTTTACAATTCTTTAGTGCTTTATTTCCATTAACAAAATAGTAATTAAAATTAAATTTTAAAAGAAATAGCCACATCAGGTCATACTTTTATTAACTTGAGGTAGATAATGAACCTGTCCTATATAAAGACTGAACTAAATCTGCTGAGAAACTGGGGATAGTGTATTTTAATTAAGGTAATCCTTATTTGCATCTAACAAACAGCATTGCTACTTAGAAATGTAAGACCTTAGTGATGCATATTAGTACATTACCTCAACAAATCTAATAGAGATTTAATACTTGTGTTCTAAGGAGCAATTTGTTATAAATTAAGAGCATTTGCATAGTAGATTTCAAGGATGTTATTCTTTGCAGAGTTTTCTGTAATTAAAGAATACATTAAACCTTAAATTTTATAATTTTTGCACTATTAGTAAAACTTGCTTTGCTATTAAAATGAGCCTCATTTTCAGCTGCGCATAACCCTATGGAGAAGTCCAGCTTTAATAAAGACATAATGAATGTACTGTCACTAAGATGTTTTTTCCTCTTAAATCTTGAGTTAGGGCCTATGTGTTTAAAGAACATTTTAGCATGCAAAATGCAACTCTGAAGACATCTATTCAGTTGGATGGAGAGTATTTAATCATTTAAAAAGTAGGCCAAAGAGACCTAACTCAACCACATTGCTAAATAGTTATAAGCTCCATCATATATAAATTAAATGTTCTCTAATTGGGAGTATGGGTAGATTATTTAGTCAGTTAAGTGTTTACAGTATTAAATATCTGCTTTAGTCAGAGTAAAGGAATTAAGAGCCCATTTTAATTAAGAATGGCTACTTTATTCTCAAGTTTCCTTTTTAACAGTTAACAAGTTAATTTTAGCATTTGCATTTTGTCGACATAAAAAGGATGATTATTTTTGAAATATAACTAGGATAAGGCTGAACATGTGCTCATATATTCTACACTCAAAACATTTTTCCTGAAGATGACTTAGGATATAAAGTAATGGATTCCTGAGGGAAGAAGGAATTTATACTTAGTTGGTTTACCTTAGATTTCTTTCATAAACTAAGTTCTTTTCCTGTTTTTAAAGTCCCTTTTGGTTGGAACCAAAAAAGAGGGAATGTAAAAAATTTTATCGCCAGTATTTATATAAGTTCAATGACTCCTCAGGTTGTAGCAATTTTCAAGAATTTCCCATAGGCATGAAATACAAATATTCATTCAGCACTGTTAATAGTTTGTTTCAAGAACTAATTTGGGTTATATGGTGTGGACTTTGTATGATGTGATTTGTAAGCTGGCGTTGCATCGACTCTAATAATAATTCTAAAATATTTATTTTTTTTTGTTATTCATTTATTTTAAAATATTTTATTATACCACCGTGAGATACACAATTACAAAATTTCTAAAAATATTTAGATACTTAGGTTTCTCATTGTAGAAGGTGATTTCAAACTGTTCTCATAATTTAGAGATTTTATGCTATTAATGTACTATGATTATGATACAATTTGCTAAAAGATTCAATAGCTACAATATGTTAAAGCTATTCATATATAATAAATAATAGTAACAAGAGCTGCACAGCTCAGCCCCATGTGGAGCAGCCCATGGAGTTCGGGAGGATGGTAAATGACTTCGGTCAGCCTCTGGCCGAGTCCAACATAGCTCCTAGGGTTTGCTCACACGTGTGGGGGAGCCATGCTGGCCGGACTTGGAGTGGGGATTTGGGCTCCTCCTCACATTCTTCCACCTCCATGTCGGAGGGTGTAGCTATGAGTTCCCAGCCACTACACCCAGCAACCGGAAGAAAGACACTCCAGCCCCACAGCTGTGCTGGCGCGAAGCTTCTCTGCAGCTGCTAGACATTCTTAGACAATAATGGAAGTTAGGACCAGGTCCTTCCCAGGATCTTTCACATTTATACACTGTAATGATCATTCTCCCACATGGGAGAGCCTGGCAAGCTACCTGTGTCGTATTTGATATGTCAAAAACCAGATATAGACTTCATTCCTATGACCTGAAGAATTTGTTTGAGGCTCTATGTGTTCCTGGAGCAAGCAGATGCCCTTGGGCAACCTGGCATGTGACAGACATATGGAGATGTTACTGGTGCCCGTTTGAGCACTTTATATGTGATAAGTGATACAAGTAACGAGAGAATATGTTAGTTCTTTCAGTGAAAGGGCATGTTGAAGTGGAAAGAGCTGGAATTTGAAGTGACTGTGAGGATGGTTTCAGATTTCAAAATTGTAAATATTGTTAGAATGATTTGATTAGTTTATATTCTTATGCATTAGAAACGAAGTTATGAGATTAATAAGTGTTATTTTTTCTATTATTTAATTTTTTTTGTTTTTGAGCCATAAATTTTCAGAATTTATTCCTGACTTTGCACTCAGGGATCTCTCCTGGTTGTGTTGGCGGACCATATGATGTGCTGGGGTTTGAACCTGGGACAGTTGTGTGCAAGGCAAGTGCCTACCCATTGTACTAATGCTTTAGCCCCTATTTCTCCTTGATCACTTGATCACTTGACTTCCCATAGATCATCAATTACTCAAGCGGGCACCAGTAATATCTCAATATGTCCTGGCACATGCAAGATAGTCCAAGGGCATCTGCCCACTCCAGGAACATAAAGAGTCTCAAACCATTCCATCAAGTCATGGGAATGAGGTCTATAATTGTTACTGGTATTTGGCATGTCAAATATGACACGGGTAGCTTGCCAGGCTCTGCCGTATGGGTGGGATAATCTTGTAGTAACCTCAAAACTCTAGTATTTATTGATGAATGGCGTGGCTGCAAGTGGCCGTGTGAGAAAGGCTATGATCAGCTCTGCTGGGTGGAGCTCTGACGAGAGGGGAGTCCGGATGTGGAAAATGGCGGCCCTCATAATGTGGGGGGTTCCTCTGGCTTCTTGTGAGGCTCTGCTGGGGTGGTGGGCCAGGGCTAGAACCTGCCATCCCCTCCCGGATGCCTCGTGATCAGTTGGGCAAGGGAGAACAAGTAGCAGCTCTGCCCCGTGTGTGTGAGTCTCTGGATTGGCATACTTGGGCCGGGCTTGGAAAAACTGCTGCAGGGTGGGTCGGTGATGATCTGGGCTGTGATCAGCTCTTCTGCTGGGTGGAGTTCTGATGAGAGGGAGTCCGGATGTGGAAAATGGTGGCCCTCATGATGTGGGGGGTTCCTCTGGCTTCTTGCGAGGCTCTGTTGGGGTGGTGGGCCAGGGCTAGAACCCGCCATCCCTCCTCGGAAGTCTCATGATCAGCTGGGCACAGGGAGAGCAAGTAGCAGTTCTACCCCATGTGTGTGAGTTTCTGGATCGGCATACCTGCCCTATTTCTATTTTAAAAAAAACCAAATTAATTGGAAAACTTTTAGTGATTTTGTAAACAAATTTATGGTAAGTTTTTCCTTCTGATCACTCCCACTTGCTTATCTCCACCCCTTACTATATTTCTTAAGACTTGAAAAACTAAAGCTGAAAAATAGAAAATACCCCAAAACAGATTTGGATAAAAAGCAAATTTCTTAAAAAATAACTGAGTAGGGGCCAGAGCGATAGCCCAGCTGGTAGGGCGTTTGCCTTGCACGCTGCCAGCCCATGCCGGCCTGGGTTCGATCCCCGGCATCCCATATGGTCCCCCGAGCACCGCCAGGAGTAATTCCTGAGTGCAGAGCCAGGAGAAACCCCTGAGCACTGCCAGGTGTGACCCAAAAAAGCAAAAAAAAAATAATAACTGAGTAATAGCAATTGCTCAACTCATATGGTACCATCAAAGGGGGTGAACTGAGTGTTCCTCTATGGGGTTGAGTACCAACTTGCCCACTGGGACTTAAGTGAGGAATGACCAAATTGTCCACATGTTAAAGGCATTACATCTAATGTCTTAGAGTAGGAAAGTTTTAGGTTATTTTGTTCTTTAGGTTGTACTATATTAGATGCTCAATAAAAGTCAGTGATTGGAGGTTGGTCAGCTAAGATACAGAAAGTGGAGTGGCAAGTTTCTTTCAAGTTTCTATGCCTATAGCCAGGGGCTGTAAATAATATGAAGTTCCTTCTTCAGCACTTTCTATGTGCTGGGCACTGAGCTCTCACATTTATGAATTCATTTATCACTATGATCCCATGATATTGTTGGCATGACACCACTTTTATTTTATGGAAAAGACATCGATGCACAACGATTAGAAAATTGCCCCACAAGGAAGTTTATGGAACTACAAAGCCAGTATTGGCAATGTAGTGACAACACCCAAACTTGTAGCTGGATACTAGATGTTGGGGCTGTTTGAGGTCCCCAACAGTATAGGGCCACTCAGTTTCCCTAGTCACACTCGGGGCCGATGGCCGTCCCCTAAGGCTGATGAACAAAGAGCGACGAGCACCAATTCTTTGAAAGTCCAAAGCTTTTCTTTTTTTTAACTTCACAGCACACCAACTTCTATGCACCCTCTGCCACCACCACATGGGCCAACATACACTGACCATGTGCTCACCCCTACATGTGGTCTGACCCCAAACTCAAGAAACTAAAAACTTCTGCCTAGACTGGGGCCAGAGCAGAACCAAAGGTCAAATGTGGGGACGCCCTCGACTGCCCATGGTGAAAACGACTACAACAGGATACAACAGGATTCTTCTTAGAACACGCTTTACTGGAGCTCCTGAAGTTTGAAACTTAAAATGGCGAAAGGACCCTGGCCCTCTGCGCAAGCTGCCTTTATACAGCTCTGGTTGGTGAGTCCTTTTCCCATTGGCTGGCGCAAATGGTGCGGGTCGACGTGTCCACTTCCCATTGGCCGGCGCAGGTCGTATTGCAGCTCGCATGCGAGCTGATGAAACATGTCCTAATTGGACAAAGCCCGAAATCACACCACACCAGGGACTCTGTGCATGTGTGGGACACAGGACCCTGTGCATGCGTGAAACACAGGGAGGGAAGGCAACGTGGCAGTGGGCGGAGTCAGTAACAGCTAAAGAGGCACCCGTGCTAGGCAAGATGACTTCTAGCACAAAATGACGCCCAACAGTCAAAACCGGCTGACTCTTCTTACTGGTACAAATCCCCAGGGGCACCAATCCCCTGTGGCCCAAGCTTAAGAAATGCTAATGAAGAGTACTATTCTTCTCCCAGGCTAACAAACAATCATTTCAATATTATATCTAATTTTCTTATATAGGCACAGTAAGAGAGAAACAGGCATAGTAACTACACCTGAGACTAAATATATAGGGTGAACTTTCATGAGGAGATCATGCCATATGATCCAAACTATGTTGCCCATGCCAGATTGATCCTCTCTTCCATGTACTCAGAGTCATGGAATTGGACACAGGACCAATTACACATCTCCTCTGCTCCTCTGCAAAGCCATTAACGTGCTTATCAGGTCAGATCAAAGCTGATTCTGGACCTTACTTTAAACTTTTTTTTTTTGTCAGAGCAGGGTCTATTCTAAGAATAGTTCAATTTTGTAGCCATGGTGGTACTCTTCGTGGTACGATCTAGTCCGTCGTAGAGTACACCTTTATATAGGAATGAGGAATTAGATTAAATCTAAATGGTACTGGGGCTCATAGTTGGAAAATATGATGGAAACCCAGGAGCAATTAATTCAGAGTCAAACTATCTCAAATATACACTGGTTCATTCTCCGTTTTTGTTTATAATAGACAAAACCTCTTACCCTAAACATATGCAGAAGGCTTATCACTTGATCACTTGAATCTCGTTATTCATTGATTTGCTCGAGCGGGTGCCAGTAACATTTCCATTGGACCCTATCACGTGCCAATGTAGCCCAATGGCATCTGGTTGATTCAGGAATATGAAGAGCCTCAAACCATTCCTTCAGGGTCTTGACAAGGAAGTCTGACCATCTTGTAGGTGGGCGGCCATGTGATCTTTTGACATCCTGTGGGATTCAGTTGGTAATGGCTCTAGTCCAGGGGTTGTCTCCAAATCGCATTACATGTCCAGCCCATCTGATTTTCGATGCCTTGGCAAATGAGACAGCGTCCCTGATTCTGGAATAGCAACAGAGGTCAGAACTCCGGATTCCTTCTCTCACTTGAGTGAGGCGTGATATTCCAAGCATAGCTCTTTCGATTCCTCTCTGGGAGACCCGAATAGCATTCTCATCCTGCTTTCGTAGGGCCCAGGTCTCTGAGGCGTATGTTAATGCAGGGAGGGCAGTGGAGTCAAAGAGATGTGCCCGAGCCGGAGGTTCTTTGTCCTTTTAGCTATTTCTTCGATGCTCTTGAAGGCATTCCATGCCGCTCTCTTACTCCTGCGCAGCTCAGGTTTTAGGTCGTTCATCATGTTGATTTCTCGACCGAGGTACACATAACTGCTGCATTCAGAGATGTTTGTTCCATTGAGAGTGAATGGGGCTTCCGGAACTAGTTCATTCTTCATAAACATAGTTTTCTTTAGATTCAGCTGTAGACCTATCTTTCCACATTCTCAGTCGAAGTCAGCCAGCATTTGTGCCGCTTGGCTAATGTTTGGTGTTATTAGAACGATGTCGTCAGCGAAGCGGGAGGTGGTGGAGTTGCCGACCATCTATCTTCACTCCCATTCCTTCCCATTCTAATTGTTGCATGATGTTCTTGAGGGTGGTGCCGAAGAGTTTTGGTAGAAGGCTCATAGGAAGGAAAAATAAATCCTCATCAGCAATGCAAAAATCCAGGGCTAACAAATAAGCAAGTTATCCAATAGCACAAACTTGTAGCTACTTTTGCTATTCTGCCACTTACAGTTTGTGTGCATGTGCATTCACACCTGCTAGGGAGAGGAGAGGCTCCTAAGCTATTACTTGGTCTAAGTAACTGCTTGGACCGACCTTTTAATGTGAAGGAATGTGAAGCTACTTGGGCTGTGTGGTGCTGGGGACTAACAGGGCCATCCCAGAGATGCTCATAGCATGGTCCTTAAGGTCATCCTGGAGGTGCTCAGGGATTTCTAGGGTTATATAAAGTAAATATTGAGGAGTCCAAAATCAGCTCCCGAAGTATGCATCCCTGACCACAGAGTATGCGTCCCTGGCCCTACCTATTTTTGTTTGTTTGTTTGTTTGCTTTTGCTTTTGTGGGCCACACCTAGCTATGCTCAGTCCTTACTTTTGCCTCTAAACTCAGGAATCGCTTCTGGCGGGGGTTCAGAGAATCTGGTCCTGCTTATGTTTTTTAAGGTGAATTGTACAAAGGTACATGTGGGGAGTCCAGATCTTTCCTCAAATGGTGTATTTTTGGTTTAGGGTTGCTCTAACAGAGGACACATTTAGGAAAGGCTCTGAGAGTAGAGCAGCAGAACAAAATAAACAAACATATCACTTGCACTTTGGAGTCGGCCTTTAGTCCTCTTCTGCAACTTGCCCGTGCCCTCAGGTGACGGGCAGCTCTTAGAATTCCCTGCTTAGTGGAGTAGGGATGTTACTAACTTCTTGATGGGATTGTTGAGTGCCTAGTCGAGAGCAAGGACTTCTTGCATAGTACCTATTAGTATATCATGCTCATTTATTTCACTGTCTTGAATTAAAAAATCTCCACATTGCCATTTTGCCTACACTGCTACCATTAAAAATTTAAAGGCTCTTTCATTTTTCTTCATCTTGGTGGTGGCCTGCAATGTCCCTCAATTATCCCATATAAATTTTTTAATTGTTTCAAGTAAATATAACTTTATTTCTATTGTGTCCATTATCCCACAGCGGAGAGGCATAAGCATCTGCATGAGACCAAAGGCTTAGAACAAAATTCCACGCAATTTTAGCAGGAACTTTTCGTACTGATTTACCTGATAATATTCTGTGGGAATTTGAGGCAATTAAATTGATATTGAAAAGACATTTTTTTTTGCTTTTTGGGTCACACCCAGCCATGTTCAGGGGTTAATCCTGGATGTGCATCAGGAATCACTCCTGGTGGTGCTTGAGAGGCCTTATAGGATGTCGGGGATCGAACCCTGCCAGCTGCATGCAAGGAAGATGCCCTACCTGCTGTACTATCCTCTGGCCCCTGAGAGGACATTTCTAACAAAGTATGTCTTTTATGGAAAAAGAATAGGAAGATCTATCTATCTTATCTATCTATCTGTCTGTCTGTCTGTCTGTCTGTCTAATCTCATATGTATGTTTCTGAAGTATTTATTATATACAGAGTTCTGTACCGAGGTAGTGTTAATGCATTTTCAGTCATCACTGAGAAATTGATGGCAGGTATTTGTGGTAAGATGGGGTTTCATTCTGAGCCCCTAGCAAAGAGTCAGCAGTTCACGTGGGAATGCCAGAATTGGACTGTACTTGCTACTTTTGATATAACAACAAAAATATAAGCAAAACCCCAACCTGAGTTGTGTTGTATTGTACTCTTACTGTGTGATGAAATGCTTTGAATATGTTGACTGCTTGTGTTACACACATATGATCGGTGTTATATTTTCTCTCATCATAGCATCTCTTTATATCATCTCAGTGTGACCATTGTATAGAAACTTACCTCCAAAGAGAAGCTGTTTGTTATCTTCATATTTGCAGCAGAGACATAGTCCTTTCACTATAGGAATTTAGAGTTTAAAATATATACTACTAAGACAAAAGCACCCTCTAAATATCAAACAGGCTCCCATTTGAAAAAAAACTTTAAAAATATTCCAGAAATGTCGCTGATCTGTCTTAATCAGCATGTGTGCTAGTAATTTCAGTTCTGTTTCTGCAAAAGCAGAAAGAAATAATGACTCACTCCTAATGGGGAAAAGCAAAAGATGTCACAAGACTCTATGGTTCTTTAAATTAGACTCCCCCATGCTTCTTATTATTTGATACTCTACCTGTGATTGCTGTTCTAAAATAGTAAGTTCTCAAACATTCACTGCACAGTTGGTTGCAACGCTGTGAATCTGCCACATGCCAGAATTATAAATGTTTTAGTCTTTGGGAATCCCCAGTTGGTTTACCTCAATTCCTTGAAGAGAAAGAAGAATTCATGGTTTCCTTCCTTTCCTGTGTTTGTTCATTGGGGAGCAGACTTGTTCATTAGGAGCTAATGCAGGGTGGTAAGAGATCAGGTAGCTTGAGGACCAGGCAGTAGATCCTACTTGGGTGAGCACTGGCAGAAGGAGCAGAGCTGTTCTCTGTCACCAGGAGGTGGCTTAGCATCAGAGTTTGCAGACTGTCAGTTGAGAGCCCAGACAATGCTTCATTAGTCATGAATTATGGGAGTAATTTCATTACGTTCCTTACCTCAGTCAGTACCTGGTAGCATAGGTTGCTCAGCCAAACATCAAAAGAACCTTTTAGGGTTTTATTCTGTAACCAGAAACAAAAAAAGAAAAGACATTAGTGGAACATTCCTTTAACAAAAAATTACTGGAGATAAGTAGTGGACATTATTTTTCTTGTTTTTAATTTAATAACAGGTTTATGGTTTTATGCAAAACCATTCATATTACATTTGACCCTCTGGGTGCTACCTTTTCCTTCCTGGTGGGTATAATTTTGAGTCTTTAATAACCTATTGTTAAATCCAGTCTGAATTTGATTAATGAATTGTGATGAGCCGGTACATTAATTTGCGGGTTTGGTGGAATGCCCTAAAAGGCTGCTTTGTTGTGGATGTTATTAATGCTAACCTCTATCGGAGAAGCCAGGGGATGGCAGTGTGCCCCAAATAATGGACTAGCTCTGTGGTTGGCAACTTCCAACAATGGAGTTATAACTTCACAAGTGATTATGGACATGTGGTATATACATTTAAAAAAAAAGTCCAGATTTAGCTTTTATCCTTGCATAGGGCTCACAGACTTCAAGGAATGTATGGATAGAATTTAGGGGAGTATCTGACTCAATAACCAGTAAGATATATTTTTTTTTACTTCTATTAACCTCTAAACAGAAACTTAAAATTCTGCATGTTTAGGAATGTGGACAACATATCACAGTATAATTAATAGTATCTGTGACTTTGCCATCAATAAAACTGTGGTTATTTTTATGACACATAACAGGATGACAAGTGCCTGAATATGACTTCTATACCCATCACATTTCAAAGCCATAGTCGTCATTAGGACAGCTGCTTGAACTGCTTATTTAATATGTCAGGAAAGAGGCACATCGATTACTATGTCCTACATTTTTTTAAATGATAACTCTATTTTAGTAAAATTGGTTTCATTTGTACTCTGAACTTTAGACTTTTTAAAATATGTCTCTGAGCAAGGGTCTATGGCCTCCCCCAAATTGCTGAGAATTCCCTTCCTCCTCTGGATTGATTCTTGTTCCCTTAGGTAAGTTAGTAATTGATCTAGTCATAGAGTTATATTTTCAGGAACTGGTCCAGGTGACAGATAACTAACTACTCACGTGGCCACATGAGAGTAGAGACTGTTGTGTGGATACTATTATTATCTCAATTATTTCTCTGATTTCCTTCCCTAGGTGCCAGGATGCTATGAATTGTTTGTGTTATTCACTAGTAATTTCCCAATTAGATATTATATTTCTTGACAATAGGCACTTAGTACATTTTGTTTTGTTTTGGGTTCACACGTGGTGGGATTCCGGGATTACTCCTGGCTCTGTGCTCAGAAATCACTCCTGGTGGTGCTTGGGGACCATATGGGATGCTGGGGATTGAACTCAGGTCAGCAAGACAAATTCCCTGCCTGCTGTACTATTGCTTTGGCACTATCACTTCTGCCCCAGTAAATTTTTAAGAAACAATAGTTTAAACGGAATGAAATCATTGTGTCCCATGTGAATGAATTTGGGTTTTTAAAGACTGCTTTTCCAAAATAAAAAAAAAGAAAACCTGTTATCTTCATTCAAGAGAGTTTACTGCATTATAAAAGGTGTTTATAAGGCAGTTAGGAATATTTATAGGAACTGATATTAGCCAGTTTATTGTCCAGCTGCTCGGCTTCTCAAGGCATGGTAGATTCTCATAACCGACTTTAAAAGCATTGTTATAATTAAGCAAGACAACTGGAGTTCTCCAGAGGCAAATATAGTTTTAGAGTATGGAAAATTAGATTAAGAAAAGAGATCATTAGTGTGTATGTTGGGGGTATGCTGAAGTGTGTGGAGATGTTTGATGCTCTCGTATGTCTGTATGACCAGTTCCAGCTGACAGTCCTAGAGTTGTAAGTTTCTTTGGAGATTATTATTCTATTTAATTTAACAAGTATTGAAACTGAAGCAGAAAGAGGTTAAATGGTCAGTGACCTCCTAATTGGTAAATCCAATAAAACTTTCCAGATCTTATCTTACCCCACCACTCCATAGTGCTTTCCCTTGTGTACCAGTTCCTTTCTCTCGGGCCTGTATCTATGCTGATTCCAACCGCCTACAACATCTCCTTTATTGCCCCTACCCTTCTTCTGAATAAACTTTTTTTATTATGACATTTAATTTTTTAAATTTCTTCTGTGGTGCTGGGGTCCCAATGCAGGTCTCATGTCTACAAGGCAAGTACTTTGCCATTAAGTCATATCCCTGACCCAAGAACATGTCTCTAATCTAATGAAATAATTTGACTAAATTATTTTTTTACTGTCTATCTCCATTCTTTTTTCCATACCTGGCCATGTTCAAGAGCTCCTCCCATCTCTGTGCTCAAGAGTCACTCCAGGCAGTGTTCAGGGGACTCTACTGGGATAGGGATGGAACCTGGGCTTCCAGCATGCAACATGTGTACTCAACCCTCTGAGCTCCCTCCCAGCCCGGAATGCATCTTTTTTTTTAAAGTATTTTATTATACCACCGTGAGATATACAAATAAAAAAGATATACAATTAAAAAGTTCATATTTGGGTTTTGGTCATACAGTGTTCTAGCACCCGTCCCTCCACCAGTGCCCATCTCCCACCACCAACGTCCCGGTTCCCTCCCCCTTCCCCAGCCCACCTCCATGGCAGGTTCTTTATTTCTTTCCCTTTTCTCTCTCTTTCTCTTTTCCTTCCCTTCCAGACTACGGATTACAGAACATACATTAAGAGGTTGGCATGTGTATCCTTTTGCCTCTATTTAATGCTCAGTTCTAGGTTGGCATTAGTACCCTAGACAATTATTAGCACCCTGTTCCATTTTCTGTCTTACCTAATCTCTGACTCCCACACGTTTGTGATAATTTCCACTTTTGACAAGCATCTTTTAAATCTTACTCATGTCCAGTCCTCAAGTAGAGCTTTTTTTCTAGTTCAGTGTTTATCATTTTTTTTAAATTCTTGCACTATATAAATAGCCTTACCAGACATTTTCCTCTTTAACTGTCCCCACTTTTTTTCTGTACCCCACACCCTAATCCTATAGTTAATTTATATGTATTGTATGTCAGGCCTTTAGAGGACAAGACATTGTAACATCTAAGATGCTTTCATGTTTAAGAACCAATTTTGCTTCATGGGAGTGAGATAACCTTTGTAGTGAACCTGTGTTCTAGCAGAGATCAAAGGTCACTGGTCTCTGTGGGTTTCAACAAGGTTGCAAGAGCACTAAACTTTTGCTAATAGAAATTCCAAGTTTTCCCAGTAGATTTATTCCCACCTCACGGTTGTCAATCTGCTGCTAAGGAAATTAATCTTTATCTGTCTCCTTGTTTCTCTTGCAGGGGAAGTGGGAACCTGGACACAATCTTCCAGGATGAACCAGAGAAGACCTCTCCTCTACTTTACCCCTAGTCATGATGGTCAAGCCTCAACATTTTCTCCAGGCAGATAGTGAGTATCAGAACTCTCTGTGGTTGCTTCTAGAAGTTATGTGAAGGGCCTAGGTGAGGAAAGATGGTGGCTCTTGCTGCTCTCTCTGCTAGACATGGGATATGGTAGAGCAATTGTTCAGCCAAGTGTGGGTTTTGTGTGTGATATAAATATTTAAATTACTATATACACAGCTGTGTTCTGTGGGTTTCAGCAAGACTGCAAGAGCACGTAGATGTTCCCTCTTACCCTGTCACTTTATCTGGGGCTGAGCCGGGGCATTCTCTTTGCTTTCATTTTATCCTCTTGGGAAGCCACACTCCCCACCTGGGTTCTCCCTGGTGGGGGGGAGGGTGAGGGACTGAGCTAACCTTTTCTTGAAACTCAATACCAATGTATAAACTTTCAGTAAAATGTACCAGTTCTTGATTTATGTATGTATGCATGTATGTATGTATGTATGTATGCATGCATGTATGTATATATCACTTGTATCACTTGTCTTCCTGTTCATCATCGATTTGCTTGAGCGGGCCCCAGTAACATCTCCATATGTCCTGTCTCATGCTAGTAGAGCCCAAGAGCATCTGCTTGCTCCAGGAAAATAAAGAGCCTCAAACCATTCCATCAGGTCATGGGAATGAGGTTTATAATTGTTACTAGTATTTGGCACATCAAATACGACACGGTAGCTTGCCAGGCTCTGCCGTGTGGGTGGCATACACTTGTAGTCACCTCCTGATCTCCAGCATTTATTTTTTTTTTATTTATTTATTTTTTTTTTTTTTTTTAAATATTTTATTACACCGCCATGTGATATACAATTACAAAGATGTTCATGTTTGGGTTTCCGTCATACAGTGTTCCAGCACCCATCCCTCCACCAGTGCCCATTTCCCAACACCAATGTCCCCACTTCCCTCCCCCTCCCCCAGCCCGCCTCTATGGCAAATTCTTTATCTCTTCTCTCTTACACATTGTGGATTGCAATACATACATTCAGAGATCATCATGTATATCTTTTTTCCTATATTCAATGCTCAGTTCTAGACTGGTATTATCATTTTTGACAAATATTAGCACACTGTTCTCTTCTCTGTCCTACCCAACCACTGATTCCCACATGTTTGTGGAAGATTCCACCCTTTTTTTTTTTTTATTGAAAGATGCTAGGTAGAGCTTTGGTTCTACAGTGTTCCAACACGCACCCTCCGCCCAAACCCATCTCCCATCACCAATGACCCCACCTCCCTCCCCGCTCCCGCACCTCAACCACTTGGCGAGTTCTGTATGTCATTTCTTTCCTCTTTATATCTCCTTCCCAACAAACTTTCCTGCTCTTCGTTGACTGCAATGCATTAAAAGACATTACTGTTTCACTATTTTTAGTGGACCGCCGCGGCCCTAGCGGCGCGGCCCTGGGCTCGAACTGGCTTTGCTCTGTTGATCTGGTCTGAGGCCGTTTCGCAGCGTCCGGACAGCAAACATGGTGGCTAGTGTGGTGGGCGGAGTCACATCTGGCTGCTTCCGGGACCCCTCAGAGGCGACGGGCCCACTCCCCAAAACCCATCTGCCCTCCTCGGGGTTCCATGGTCAGCTAGGCCCGGCGCGGGCCGAGGCGCCAGCCTCCCCAGCCTTCCGTGAGGCCCTGTGCTGGCCCGTGGGCAGCTCGCCCGGCAGGGCCACCAGGTCCGACAAGATGGAGGGGGAAGGGACGACCACGCCTCCACTGGCGACTTCCCGGTGATTCCCGCCTCTTGGAGCCGCCTACCTGGGCTCGAACTGGCTTTGCTCTGTTGATCTGGTCTGAGGCCGTTTCGCAGCGTCCGGACAGCAAACATGGTGGCTAGTGTGGTGGGCGAGTCACATCTGGCTGCTTCCGGGACCCCTCAGAGGCGACGGGCCCACTCCCCAAAACCCATCTGCCCTCCTCGGGGTTCCATGGTCAGCTAGGCCCGGCGCAGGCCGAGCGCCCAGCCTCCCCAGCCTTCCGTGAGGCCCTGTGCTGGCCCGTGGGCAGCTTCGCCCGGGCAGGGCCACCAGGTCCGACAAGATGGAGGGGGAAGGGACGCACCACGCCTCCACTGACGACTTCCCGGTGATTCCCGCCTCTTGGAGCCGCCTACCTGGGCTCGAACTGGCTTTGCTCTGTTGATCTGGTCTGAGGCCGTTTCGCAGCGTCCGGACAGCAAACATGGTGGCTAGTGTGGTGGGCGGAGTCACATCTGGCTGCTTCCGGGACCCCTCAGAGGCGACGGGCCCACTCCCCAAAACCCATCTGCCCTCCTCGGGGTTCCATGGTCAGCTAGGCCCGGCGCAGGCCGAGCGCCAGCCTCCCCCAGCCTTCCGTGAGGCCCTGTGCTGGCCCGTGGGCAGCTCGCCGGCAGGGGCCACCAGGTCCGACAAGATGGAGGGGGGGAAGGGACGACCACGCCTCCACTGACGACTTCCCGGTGATTCCCGCCTCTTGGAGCCGCCTACCTGGGCTCGAACTGGCTTTGCTCTGTTGATCTGGTCTGAGGCCGTTTCGCAGCGTCCGGACAGCAAACATGGTGGCTAGTGTGGTGGGCGAGTCACATCTGGCTGCTTCCGGGACCCCTCAGAGGCGACGGGCCCACTCCCAAAACCCATCTGCCCTCCTCGGGGTTCCATGGTCAGCTAGGCCCGGCGCAGGCCGAGCGCCCAGCCTCCCCAGCCTTCCGTGAGGCCCTGGTGCTGGCCCGTGGGCAGCTCGCCGGCAGGGCCACCAGGTCCGACAAGATGGAGGGGGAAGGGACGACCACGCCTCCACTGGCGACTTCCCGGTGATTCCCGCCTCTTGGAGCCGCCTACCTGGGCTCGAACTGGCTTTGCTCTGTTGATCTGGTCTGAGGCCGTTTCGCAGCGTCCGGACAGCAAACATGGTGGCTAGTGTGGTGGGCGAGTCACATCTGGCTGCTTCCGGGACCCCTCAGAGGCGACGGGCCCACTCCCAAAACCCATCTGCCCTCCTCGGGGTTCCATGGTCAGCTAGGCCCGGCGCAGGCCGAGCGCCAGCCTCCCCAGCCTTCCGTGAGGCCCTGTGCTGGCCCGTGGGCAGCCTCGCCGGCAGGGGCCACCAGGTCCGACAAGATGGAGGGGGAAGGGACGACCACGCCTCCACTGGCGACTTCCCGGTGATTCCCGCCTCTTGGAGCCGCCTACCTGGGCTCGAACTGGCTTTGCTCTGTTGATCTGGTCTGAGGCCGTTTCGCAGCGTCCGGACAGCAAACATGGTGGCTAGTGTGGTGGGCGAGTCAGCATCTGGCTGCTTCCGGGACCCCTCAGAGGCGACGGGCCCACTCCCAAAACCCATCTGCCCTCCCTCGGGGTTCCATGGTCAGCTAGGCCCGGCGCAGGCCGAGGCGCCAGCCTCCCCAGCCTTCCGTGAGGCCCTGTGCTGGCCCGTGGGCAGCTCGCCCGGCAGGGCCACCAGGTCCGACAAGATGGAGGGGGAAGGGGACGACCACGCCTCCACTGACGACTTCCCGGTGATTCCCGCCTCTTGGAGCCGCCTACCTGGGCTCGAACTGGCTTTGCTCTGTTGATCTGGTCTGAGGCCGCTTTCGCAGCGTCCGGACAGCAAACATGGTGGCTAGTGTGGTGGGCGAAGTCACATCTGGCTGCTTCCGGGGACCCCTCAGAGGCGACGGGCCCACTCCCAAAACCCATCTGCCCTCCCTCGGGGTTCCATGGTCAGCTAGGCCCGGCGCAGGCCGAGCGCCAGCCTCCCCAGCCTTCCGTGAGGCCCTGTGCTGGCCCGTGGGCAGCTTCGCCGGCAGGGCCACCAGGTCCGACAAGATGGAGGGGGAAGGGACGACCACGCCTCCACTGACGACTTCCCCGGTGATTCCCGCCTCTTGGAGCCGCCTACCTGGGCTCGAACTGGCTTTGCTCTGTTGATCTGGTCTGAGGCCGTTTCGCAGCGTCCGGACAGCAAACATGGTGGCTAGTGTGGTGGGCGAGTCACATCTGGCTGCTTCCGGGACCCCTCAGAGGCGACGGGCCCACTCCCAAAACCCATCTGCCCTCCTCGGGGTTCCATGGTCAGCTAGGCCCGGCGCAGGCCGAGCGCCCAGCCTCCCCAGCCTTCCGTGAGGCCCTGTGCTGGCCCGTGGGCAGCTCGCCGGCAGGGCCACCAGGTCCCACAAGATGGAGGGGGAAGGGACGACCACGCCTCCACTGGCGACTTCCCGGTGATTCCCGCCTCTTGGAGCCGCCTACCTGGGCTCGAACTGGCTTTGCTCTGTTGATCTGGTCTGAGGCCGTTTCGCAGCGTCCGGACAGCAAACATGGTGGCTAGTGTGGTGGGCGAGTCACATCTGGCTGCTTCCGGGACCCCTCAGAGGCGACGGGCCCACTCCCAAAACCCATCTGCCCTCCTCGGGGTTCCATGGTCAGCTAGGCCCGGCGCAGGCCGAGCGCCAGCCTCCCCCAGCCTTCCGTGAGGCCCTGTGCTGGCCCGTGGGCAGCTCGCCGGCAGGGCCACCAGGTCCGACAAGATGGAGGGGGGAAGGGACGACCACGCCTCCACTGGCGACTTCCCGGTGATTCCCGCCTCTTGGAGCCGCCTACCTGGGCTCGAACTGGCTTTGCTCTGTTGATCTGGTCTGAGGCCGCTTTCGCAGCGTCCGGACAGCAAACATGGTGGCTAGTGTGGTGGGCGAGTCACATCTGGCTGCTTCCGGGACCCTCAGAGGCGACGGGCCCACTCCCAAAACCCATCTGCCCTCCTCGGGGTTCCATGGTCAGCTAGGCCCGGCGCAGGCCGAGCGCCAGCCTCCCCAGCCTTCCGTGGAGGCCCTGTGCTGGCCCGTGGGCAGCTCGCCGGCAGGGCCACCAGGTCCGACAAGATGGAGGGGGGAAGGGACGACCACGCCTCCACTGGCGACTTCCGGTGATTCCCGCCTCTTGGAGCCGCCTACCTGGGCTCGAACTGGCTTTGCTCTGTTGATCTGGTCTGAGGCCGTTTCGCAGCGTCCGGACAGCAAACATGGTGGCTAGTGTGGTGGGCGAGTCACATCTGGCTGCTTCCGGGACCCCCTCAGAGGCGACGGGCCCACTCCCAAAACCCATCTGCCCTCCTCGGGGTTCCATGGTCAGCTAGGCCCGGCGCAGGCCGAGCGCCAGGCCTCCCCAGCCTTCCGTGAGGCCCTGTGCTGGCCCGTGGGCAGCTCGCCCGGCAGGGCCACCAGGTCCGACAAGATGGAGGGGGGGAAGGGACGACCACGCCTCCACTGACGACTTCCGGTGATTCCCGCCTCTTGGAGCCGCCTACCTGGGCTCGAACTGGCTTTGCTCTGTTGATCTGGTCTGAGGCCGTTTCGCAGCGTCCGACAGCAAACATGGTGGCTAGTGTGGTGGGCGAGTCACATCTGGCTGCTTCCGGGACCCCTCAGAGGCGACGGCCCACTCCCCAAAACCCATCTGCCCTCCTCGGGGTTCCATGGTCAGCTAGGCCGGGCGCAGGCCGAGCGCCAGCCTCCCCAGCCTTCCGTGAGGGCCCCTGTGCTGGCCCGTGGGCAGCTCGCCGGCAGGGCCACCAGGTCCGACAAGATGGAGGGGGAAGGGACGACCACGCCTCCACTGGCGACTTCCCCGGTGATTCCCCGCCTCTTGGAGCCGCCTACCTGGGCTCGAACTGGCTTTGCTCTGTTGATCTGGTCTGAGGCCGTTTCGCAGCGTCGGACAGCAAACATGGTGGCTAGTGTGGTGGCGCGAGTCACATCTGGCTGCTTCCGGGACCCCTCAGAGGCGACGGCCCACTCCCAAAACCCATCTGCCCTCCCTCGGGGTTCCATGGTCAGCTAGGCCCGGCGCAGGCCGAGCGCCCAGCCTCCCCAGCCTTCCGTGAGGCCCTGTGCTGGCCCGTGGGCAGCCCGCCCGGCAGGGCCACCAGGTCCGACAAGATGGAGGGGGAAGGGACGACCACGCCTCCACTGACGACTTCCCGGTGATTCCCGCCTCTTGGAGCCGCCTACCTGGGCTCGAACTGGCTTTTGCTCTGTTGATCTGGTCTGAGGCCGTTTCGCAGCGTCCGGACAGCAAACATGGTGGCTAGTGTGGTGGGCGAGTCACATCTGGCTGCTTCCGGGACCCCTCAGAGGCGACGGGCCCCTCCCAAAACCCATCTGCCCTCCTCGGGGTTCCATGGTCAGCTAGGCCCGGCGCAGGCCGAGCGCCAGCCTCCCCCAGCCTTCCGTGAGGCCCTGTGCTGGCCCGTGGGCAGCTTCGCCGGCAGGGGCCACCAGGTCCGACAAGATGGAGGGGGAAGGGACGACCACGCCTCCACTGGCGACTTCCCGGTGATTCCCGCCTCTTGGAGCCGCCTACCTGGGCTCGAACTGGCTTTGCTCTGTTGATCTGGTCTGAGGGCCGTTTCGCAGCGGTCGGACAGCAAACATGGTGGCTAGTGTGGTGGGCGAGTCACATCTGGCTGCTTCCGGGGACCCCTCAGAGGCGACGGGCCCACTCCCAAAAACCCATCTGCCCTCCTCGGGGTTCCATGGTCAGCTAGGCCCGGCGCAGGGCCGAGCGCCAGCCTCCCCAGCCTTCCGTGAGGCCCTGTGCTGGCCCGTGGGCAGCTCGCCCGGCAGGGCCACCAGGTCCGACAAGATGGAGGGGGAAGGGGGCGACCACGCCTCCACTGGCGACTTCCCGGTGATTCCCCGCCTCTTGGAGCCGCCTACCTGGGCTCGAACTGGCTTTGCTCTGTTGATCTGGTCTGAGGCCGTTTCGCAGCGTCCGGACAGCAAACATGGTGGCTAGTGTGGTGGGCGAGTCACATCTGGCTGCTTCCGGGACCCCTCAGAGGCGACGGGCCACTCCCAAAACCCATCTGCCCTCCCTCGGGGTTCCATGGTCAGCTAGGCCCGGCGCAGGCCGAGCGCCAGCCTCCCCAGCCTTCCGTGAGGCCCTGTGCTGGCCCGTGGGCAGCCTCGCCGGCAGGGCCACCAGGTCCGACAAGATGGAGGGGGAAGGGACGACCACGCCTCCACTGGCGACTTCCCGGTGATTCCGCCTCTTGGAGCCGCCTACCTGGGCTCGAACTGGCTTTGCTCTGTTGATCTGGTCTGAGGCCGTTTCGCAGCGTCGGACAGCAAACATGGTGGCTAGTGTGGTGGGCGAGTCACATCTGGCTGCTTCCGGGACCCTCAGAGGCGACGGGCCCACTCCCAAAACCCATCTGCCCTCCTCGGGGTTCCATGGTCAGCTAGGCCCGGCGCAGGCCGAGCGCCAGCCTCCCCAGCCTTCCGTGAGGCCCTGTGCTGGCCCGTGGGCAGCTTCGCCGGCAGGGCCACCCAGGTCCGACAAGATGGAGGGGGGAAGGGACGACCACGCCTCCACTGACGACTTCCCGGTGATTCCCGCCTCTTGGAGCCGCCTACCTGGGCTCGAACTGGCTTTGCTCTGTTGATCTGGTCTGAGGCCGTTTCGCAGCGTCCGACAGCAAACATGGTGGCTAGTGTGGTGGGCGAGTCACATCTGGCTGCTTCCGGGACCCCTCAGAGGCGACGGGCCCCCTCCCAAAACCCATCTGCCCTCCTCGGGGGTTCCATGGTCAGCTAGGCCCGGCGCAGGCCGAGCGCCAGCCTCCCCAGCCTTCCGTGAGGCCCTGTGCTGGCCCGTGGGCAGCTCGCCGGCAGGGCCACCAGGTCCGACAAGATGGAGGGGGAAGGGACGACCACGCCTCCACTGGGCGACTTCCCGGTGATTCCCGCCTCTTGGAGCCGCCTACCTGGGCTCGAACTGGCTTTGCTCTGTTGATCTGGTCTGAGGCCGTTTCAGCGTCCGGACAGCAAACATGGTGGCTAGTGTGGTGGGCGAGTCACATCTGGCTGCTTCGGGACCCCTCAGAGGCGACGGGCCCACTCCCAAAACCCATCTGCCCTCCTCGGGGTTCCATGGTCAGCTAGGCCGGCGCAGGCCGAGCCGCCAGCCCTCCCCAGCCTTCCGTGAGGCCCTGTGCTGGCCCGTGGGCAGCTTCGCCGGCAGGGCCACCAGGTCCGACAAGATGGAGGGGGAAGGGACGACCACGCCTCCACTGACGACTTCCCGGTGATTCCCGCCTCTTGGAGCCGCCTACCTGGGCTCGAACTGGCTTTTTGCTCTGTTGATCTGGTCTGAGGCCGTTTCGCAGCGTCCGGACAGCAAACATGGTGGCTAGTGTGGTGGGCGAGTCACATCTGGCTGCTTCCGGGACCCCTCAGAGGCGACGGGCCCACTCCCAAAACCCATCTGCCCTCCTCTGGGGTTCCATGGTCAGCTAGGCCCGGCGCAGGCCGAGCGCCAGCCTCCCCAGCCTTCCGTGAGGCCCTGTTCCAGCATTTATTGATTAGCTGCCAGAGCGAGGTTGTGATCAACTCCTCTGCTGGGTGGAGTTCTGACAAGTGGGGAGTCCGATATATATATATATATATGAAAAACACTATAGGATAGAGAGGTTGAGATTTTTTGTGAGAGTCTATCTTGCTCCTGGCTTACACAACCTAAGGAACTCTTCTCCTTATGGTTCAAACTGGTGTCTTTGTATTCCTATAGGCATGTACAAAAACAAAGGTTCTTGGGTACTGTGCTTCGTTACAGATCCACTCTCTCTTTATCATTTACAATCCTCAATCTAGGATAACTTGCTAATTCTCTATTAACCTTAGAGGCTCATGATTTTAGCATTGAAAGTCACGTATTTTTGGAACACTTGTTGAGTTCCCTGGCAAATTGGTGAAGAGCTGCTGACCCTGCATACTGTATTGCTCTGTATTGCTTCAGCATGCTAGTTACACAACTATTTTCAGCATTGACACTTGCTCTCCTTGTATGGAATGTCCTTCTCATTCTATGTAGCTAATTCTCTTGCACCCCCAGGATTTTTTCTCAGTTGTCATCATCTCAGTGAAGCTTTCTCTGAGCACTCTAACAAAATTCCTTTCCATCCCCTCTCAGCAATCTACCACTCCCTAATCTGTTCTGGTTTATTTGTATAGGTTTAGTCTTCTCCATGAATACACTGTATAATTAAGCTATCTATGTTTTTAGGTTGTGTCTTCTTGCTAGAATGAAAGGGAGTGATCTTTGTTGTTACTAAGCACTTAGAATAATACCTTGGCATTCTATTGTCTTTTGGTGATTTAATGGGAGAGCAATTGGGAGTTGATGGAGGAAATTGCAATGAAGGTGCTATTTATACCCAAAGAAAGTAAAGCAATGATCAATGAATATCTAGGTGAGAAAACATTTAGCAAAAGTTTTAGGCAGTGAATGCATGTCAGGCCTGGCAAGTTCTCTTAAGAGCAAGGAGACAGTAAATATGGAGTGAAAAGTGGAGGTTAGGGAGATGAAGGAGGTAAGGCAGCTAGAGTCCAGATCATGTGGAAGACGAAGGTTATGACAGTAATCTGTCTTCTATTGTGATTGTGATGAGAAGTCAATTGGATGATTTTGTGGAGGAGTGGCATGATCTGACTCAGCTTTAACAACTTGCCTCTGGTGACTGTATTGACAGTTGGGGGCAAGGGCAGCAATAGGAAGCCCAGATATGAAACTCTGAAATAGATGCTGTTGGTTTAGACAAGATTAAGAACTGCAAGATGGAGCTAAAAGGACAAACTCTGGGTCAACACTGAACATTGATGGTCTGTATGTGCAGTGTGAGGGAAAAAAAGTCAAGATCTCTATCAGATAAACAGATAAAAAAGAGATAATTTCTGCTATATAAAAGGAAATTTTCCCTTTGAGTTTAATATATATTAAAAAAAACCAAAGTCACAAATGTACTGCTTGGTGAATTTTTTACAAGGGAAAATGTACATATAATCACTCCAGATCCCAAGGGTCTCTCAATGTTGCTTCCATTTCAAAGTATATAGCTCCAGAAACACTTTCCCCACTATTGTTCTTATTCATGTTATTATTATTTTATAATTATTTTTAGAAGCAAGCCTAATTTTTTCTTCAAAAAATTAAGATGTCATGGTTTGCAATAGTATTCATATTGTTTTATGTTTCTAATGTGGTTGCATAACTCTTACCACTGGAGTGTTGGTGTTCGCTCCCATTCCCCCATGGTCCTTTATCCTCTTCCCTGTACTCCCATTTCCAGCCCTGGCATCCTTGGTTCTCAGTTGTGTTGGTTAAATCTCACTGTTTATTTCTTCTGACATTGTCTGTTCAGCCTCCTCCCTTTTTAAAATGTGTATTTCATGTGGGAATGGTATATTTGTCTGGTGTATTTTGGTATATTTCTCTGGTATATTTGTCTTTATCCTTATTTTTCTGTATTTTTCTTTATCCTTTAGGCTTGTTTAGCATTTCTTATAGAGTCATCCTAGTTAAAATGAAATGCAAGATTTATCTTTTCCTGAAATCATGCAGTTAGTTAGTGGGGATGGAGCTGGAAGGTATCATGTAAACAAAACATACCAGGATGAGAACAAATGCCAGATTATCTCAAACATCTGTGGATTATATAGGGACAATCCAAGGAAGTAGGTGGTATTGAACAAGGACAAACTCTTTTATCTTTGATTACAGTCTTACCAACAAATGATGGAGGAAAGTGTGTGTGGGAACGAAGATCAAAATCAGAGGTGACATAGGACTGATAATTTGATGTCATAGTGTGCAAAATTTTATGTATAAACACTATAAATTTAAAATGTTATTGTAACCATATCATTTAGACTATAGTACATTTAGAAAAAAATTCATTTTTCATTACACTGAATAATATTCCATAGTGTCTCTATACCATAATGTTTTTACCCACTCTTTTTTTTTTGTTGGGTAATTGGATTGTTTCTGCATTTTGACTGTTGAGAATAATTCTTTTTTTTTTAAGTATTTTATTATACCACCTTGAGATATACAATTACAAAGACATACAATTAAAAAAGTTCATATTTGGGTCTTGATCATACAGTGTTCCAGCACCCATCCCTCCACCAGTGCCCATCTCCCACCACCAAGGTCCCGGTTCCCTCCCCCTCCCTCAGCCCTCCTCCATGGCAGGTTCTTTATTTTTTCCCCCTTTCTCTCTCTTTCTCTTTTCTTTCACTTCCAGACTATGGATTACAGAACATACATTAAAGGGTTGTCATGTGTATCTTTTGCTGTATTTAATGCTCAGTTCTAGGTTGGTATTAGTACCCTTGACAATTGTTAGCACACTGTTCCATTTTCTGTCTTATCTAGCCTCTCACTCCCACACATTTGTGATAATTTCCACCTTTGACAAGACCTCCTGATACATGTTTCATTTGACCTTGGATATTGGTATCATAGTATGTACATATATATTTATGTCATGCAAATAAATGCAGTCATTCTGTATCTGTCTCTCTCCTCTGGCTAATTTCACTCAACATAATCTTCTCCATGTCCATCCATTTATAGGCACATTTTATAACTTCATTTTTCCTAACAGCTGCATAGTATTCCATTGTGTAGATGTACCAAAGCTTCTTTATCCAGTCATCGATTTTTGGGCACTCTGGTTGCTTCCAGATTCTGGCTATTGTGAATAATGCTGCTATGAACATAAAAGTAGGGATGGTGTTTCTGCTGCGTATTTTTGGCTTCCCAGAGTATATTCCCAGGAGTGGTATGGCTGGGTCAAATGGGAGTTCAATTTCTAGTCTTTGGAGGAATGTCCATATTGTTTTCCAGAAAGGCTGTACCAGCTGGCATTCCCACCAACAATGGATGAGTGTCCCCTTTTCCCCACATCCATGCCAGCACTTGTTCTTGCTCTTTTTGAATATGTGCCAGTCTCTGTGGTAAAAGGGTATCTCATTGTTGTTTTGATTTGCATCTCTCTGATGATTAGTGATGATGAGCATTTTTTATATGCCATTTGGCCATTCGAATTTCTTCCTTGCTGAAGTTTCTGTTCATTTCTTCTCCCATTTTTTGATGGGGTTGTTTGTTTTCTTCTTGTAAAGTTCTACCAGTGCCTGATATATCCTGGATATTAACCCCTTAGCAGATGGGTACTGGGTGAATATTCTTTCCCCATTCTGTGGACTGCTCTTTGTATCTTAGTCACTGTTTCTTTTGAGGTGCAGAAGCTTTTTGTTTCATGTAGTCCCATATGTTTATCTTTTTCTTCTAGTTGCTTTTGTTAGTGATGTTTCACCTTTGAAGATGCCTTTAGCTTCAATGTCATGGAGGGTTTTTCCTATATTTTCTTCAATGTACTTTATGGATTCAAGTCTGATATTGAGATCTTTAATCCATTTTGGTCTGATTTTTGTGCATGGTGTTAGACACAGGTCCAAATTCATTTTTTTTACATGTTGCTGCCCAATTTTCCCAACACCACTTGTTGAAGAGGCTTTCCTTACTCCATTTTGGACTCTTTGCACCTTTATCAAAGATTAAATGATCATGTGTTTGAGGTTGGGTGTCAGGATACTCAATTCTATTCCATAGGTCCACAGGTCTGTTTTTATTCCAATACCATGCTGTTTTAATTACTACTGCCTTGTAGTACAGTTTGAAGTTGGGAAAGGTGATGCCTCCCATCTTCTTTTTCCTGAGGATTGCTTTAGCTATCCTTGGGGTTTATTGTTCCATACAAATTTCAGGAGTGTTTGGTCAATTTCTTTGAAGAATGTCATGGGTATCCTTATAGGGACTGCATTGAATCTGTACAGAGCTCTAGGGAGTTTTACCATTTTGACAATGTTGATTCTCTCCCATCCATGAGCAGGGAATGTTTCCATTTCCTTGTGTCCTCTCTTTATCTCTTGGAGCAGTGTCTTGTAGTTTTCTTTGTACAGGTCCTTTACACACTTGGTTTAAGTTGATTCCTAGGTATTTGACTTTCTGTGGCACAATTGTGAATGGAATTGTTTCCTTTATATCCCATTCTCTCTCTTTCGTTATTTGTATATAGGAAAGCCACCGACTTTTTTGGGTGTTGATTTTGTATCCTGCCACTCTACTATATGTGTCTATTGTTTCTAGGAGTTTTTTGGTAGAGAGTTTAGTGGTTCTCTAGGTATAATATCGTCATCTGCGAATAATGATAGGTTGACTTCTTCCTTGCCTATCTGGATGCACTTGATGTCCTTTTCTTTCTCTAATTGCTATGGCAAGTACTTCCAGTACTATATTGAATAAAAGAGGTGAGAGTGGGCAACCTTGTCTTGTCCCCTGATCTGAGGGGAAGGCTTTCAATTTTTCCGCTTTTAGAATGATGCTCGCTGTGGGCTTTTGGTAGATGGCTGTAACTATCTTGAGGAAAAGTCCATTCAATTCCCATTTTCTGGAGGGTTTTAATCATGAACGGGTGCTGGATCTTGTCAAATGCTTTCTCTGCGTCTATTGATAGGATCATGATTGTTTTATTTTTTCTCTTATTGATATGATGTATTATGTTGATTGACTTGCGAATGTTGAACCATCCTTTGCATTCCTGGAATGAATTCTACTTGGTCATGATGTATAATCTTCTTGATGAGTCTTTTGGATTTTGTTGGCTAGTATTTTGTTGAAGATCTTAGCATCCGTGTTCATCGGGGATATTGGTCTGTGGTTTTCTTTGTGTTGTCTCTCCTCGCTTTGGGTATCAGGGTGATATGTGTGCCTTGTAGAAGCTGTTTGGGAGTGTTTCTGTTTCTTCTATTTCCTGGAAGAGCTTGAAAAGGACTGGCAGTAGGTCCTCCTTAAAGGTTTGGTAGAGGTTCACTAGGGAATCCGTCTGGATCTGGGCTTTTGTGTTTGGGCAGACTTTTTTATTACTGTTTCAATTTCCTCGATGGTGATATACTTATCCAGGTATTGCAGGTCTTCTTGGTTCAGCCGTGGAGGTTTATAGGGACTTCCAGGAATTTATCCATTTCTTCTAGATTCTCGTGTTTCACGGCATACAGGCTCTATTGAGAATAATTCTACAATGAATGCGCTTTTGCTTTGTTTTAACTTTGGGGGTCTCAAACCATGCTCAGAGGGCCCTCTCCGGCAATTCTCAGGACAACCAGGTGGGCCATCATTTTAATATGAGTGCCTAACGATGTGGTGCTCTTTAGGTGCTGAATGACCGCCTGACCTGGCCACCTTCATGGGGCTCTATGGTCTCCATGGGTACACCAGGAGAGCAGTTGGTGCTGGGAAATGACTGGGGTTGTCTGTATACAAATCACTATCATTCTATTACTATCTTTTCTGCCCTATTTATACATTTCAGTGTTATGTTTTCTTTATTACTTAGTTAAATATTTTCTAACTCCTTTAATTTCTTTTCTAGTTTCCAGACTTTTATTTTTGGGGGAGAGCATGCTCTAATTTTTTTGTTGTTGATTACTGGCTTAATGTATTTAGAGTCAGAAAATATATTAATCACCAATATTTGACATTTTGAGGGTGTGAGCCTGTTTTACAGCCTAGTACTTGATTAGTTTTGCTAACTGCCTCTTTTGTTCCCTTCTTAGATGAGGAATTTTGTAGGTGTCACTAAATCCAATATAACAACATATCACTTAGTCTGAGAGTTTGATGAGAATTTGGAGAGTCTCCTCTTGCCAGCATTTATCTTTTTTCCTTGTTGAGTATATAAATTTCTACTTGGTTTTTAACAAAATATATATTTAAAGCTCTCATATTTCTGTAGATTATCTTTTCACAGTTTAAAACGTGCTTTTATTGTCACGTAAAGCATACATGCAATAAGGAGATAATGTATTACATACATGTACAGTTAATTTAGAGAATTATAGAAAAATGACCACCTGTGAAATCATCACATGATTTTAAAGAATCCATTTTCTCTTGTTCTTATTCCTACCTAATCTACTCTTACGTGACTGTCCTGGTTGTTCTGTTTATTGTCTCTGTCTGCAAACAGTTTTTCCCAATTTTAAAAAAAAATAATTACAAGAAACTTTAAATTATTATTTACTTTTTAATCAGTTTTCACCTAGAGGGATGCAGATTGACTTTGATTCCTGTTATGGAATAAGTATTGTTATGTAATGTTTTCTGTTAAATACATTTACAGAATGATTCTGTGATTTTAACTATCAACTTCCGTATAATTATATTTCATATGTTTATTTGGCGAATTAAATTATTGCTTAATTTTCTATTTTTTCATTGGACTTATACAGAGTTGTCTTTCAATTGATGTGTTTGTTGCTTTTAGATTTAGTATAATTACCAATATAGTTGGAGTTATTTTACTACTCAATTGAGCACGCATCCTTAAATAAACAAGGTATAATATAAAATTAGGGGTTTTACCACCTCTTAGTTAGTCAATGTTTGATTTAAGAACTCATAAAACTTCATTTACCTCTTTTTCAACTGTTTGAGTTTGCTGGTGTCATGCATTTTAATTGTACATGTAATTTAAATTCTACAGCAAACTATTTCTGTTTCATACATTTTTTTCCTATACCCTCTTCATTTATTTCTTCTCCTTCTACCCTGCTTCTTTGTCTTTTCTAGTGAAATAATTTTCCTTTTATAAACAACTCTCTTTAGAATTTCTTTAGTACAGGTCTGCCAATAACAAATCTTTTTTCGGTGTAATTTAGGTTTGGTGATGTTTTGCAGTACATAGACTACCAAATTGTCAGCCATTTCTTTTAACATTTCCAGATGCCATTCTTTTTCTACCGAGCTTCCATGGTTTGTGTTGGGAACTTAGTCATCATTGTAGACTTTGAAGGTAATATGATTTTCCAATTCATTCATAAATTCCATTTCATTCATTTTTATTACTTTGGCTGTTCTTTTCTATTTTTAATTTTTTTATTTATCTTCTTGGAGACATACAATTCTGTTTTTTTTTGGATTGTTTTTCATTTGTATCACTGAACATCATATTTTTTAAGCAATGGAGAAATTAAACCAAAGGCCTCCCACATATGCAGGACAAGTACCTCCACTTAACTGAGATACAACTCCAGCACCTGTGAACATCATTTTTAAAATTTTTTTTTGTTACAATTACAAAGATATCTAATTAAAAGTTCATATTTGGGTTTTAGTCACTTTGTTCCATTTCCCCTTTTAGCCCTCTACCAGTACTTACATCTCCGCATCACCAACTCCCCGGTTCCCTCCTCTACCTCCCCCAGCCTCCCTCAGGCAGGTTCTTTGTTTCTTTTCCATTTTTCTCTCTTTTCTCTTTTCCTTCCCCTCAGACTATGGATTACAGAACATACATTAAAGGGTTGTCATTGTACAATCTTTTTGCCTCTATTTAATGCTCAGTTCTAGGTTTGGCATTATTGCCACACCCGACAATTGTTAGCACACTGTTCCGTTTTCTGTCTTACCTAACCTCTGACTCCCACACGTTTGTGTAGGTAATTTCCACCTGCTGACTAAGACCTCGTGAATATATGTTTCACGTGACCTTGGATATTGTTATCATCAATATGTACATATATATTTATGTTATGCTAGATAAATGCAGTCATTCTGTATCTGAGACATAAAATTCTAAAAGATGTTCAAATTAGATCTTGAATCCATTATTCCAGCACCCATCCCCACTACCAGTGCTCCATTTCTACCACCAATGTACCCCACCCTCCACTTCACGCCCCTGTCTGCCTCAATAGCGGTGCCCCTGTTTCCTCCCACTCTCTTTTCTCTCTGTCTCTCTCTCTCTGCACTCCTCCTTCTTCTTTTGCATTTGTGTGTCTAGCTCAGTGATATTTAGAGTTTATCACTCTAGAATCTCTTTGTGTATATTCAATGATGAGTTTTAGTCTGCTTGTTACCATTTCCCACACTTATTAAAAAACACTGGTATCATTTATATCCTATTAATGAATGCAGTCATTCTATATCCCGTCCTGGCCTGCTGACTATTTAACCAGCATGATGTCCATCTATTTGCAGGTAAACTTCATAATTTCGCCTTCCTGACAGCTGCATAGTATTCCATAGTAGCCCGCACCACATTTTCCTTTAGCGAGTCCTCTGTTCTCGGTTATTTGGAGAGCTTTAGATTCTACCATTGTAATAAGCTAGAGATGAATAAAGAGTATAGTGTTTCTGCTATGTTTTTTCGGTTCTCAGGTTTATATTCCAGGAGCATATTGTGGATCCACTGGGAGCAACAATATCTAGTTTTCAGAGGAATGCCATATTGTTTTCCGTGAATGGCTGGACCAAGTCTAGCACTCCACCAACTAGTGGATGAGGCCCCTCCACCAGATCCAGCCAGCACCGGTTGATCACTTCTGTTTTGATTTCTACCAACTCTGTGGTCTGCACATATACCCTCATTGTTGTTTTGGCTTTGCATATTCCTGATGAGGAAAGATGAAGAGGCACTTTTTCATATGCCTTTGGCCATTAGAATTTCCTTCTTTTTTGGAAGCTTCTGTTCATTTCTTCTCCCCATTTTTTGATGGGGTTGGCTTTTCTTCTTGTGAAGTGCTACTCAGTGCCTGATAAATCCCTGGATATTAACCCCTTGTCAGATGGTATTAGGTGAATATCCTTTCCCACTCTGTGTATTGTCTTTTGTATCATGGTCACCATTTCTTTGTTTGCAGTAGTTTTCCATTTTACTTATCATCCCATTTGTTTACCTTACTTTTATTTGCTTGGCTCGGTGGTGTGCTTCAGTCTTTAATTTTAGTTTTGTGTTGTAGAGGCATTTCTCTCTATGTTTTCTTCAAGTATTGCCCATGAGTTCATGTCTGATGTTGGAGATATCTAAATCCCAGTTTATCTGACTTTTGTTCCTGGTGTTAGAAAGAGGTCTAAGAATTCATTTTTTGCCACAGAGCTGCCGCCCCCCAGTTTTCCCAGCACCATTTATTGAAGAGGCTTTCTTGGCTCAATTACTATTTTGCTCCTTTATCAAGAGTAGTGGTTGTATATTTGAGAGTGTTTTTCAGGATATTCAGTTCTATTCCATAGGTCTACGGGTTCTGTAACCAATACCACAATCGTCTTAATTACAACTGCTCTGTAGTAGAAAGCTTGAGGTTAGGAAAGTGATACCTCCATCTTAGTTTTCCCAAGAATTGCTTTTTAGCTATTCTGGGGATTTCCATTATTCCATACAAATTTCAGGAAGGTGTTTGTGTTCAATTTTTTGAAGAACATCAGGGGTTTCTTTTTTTTTTCAAGGAAAGAAAGGCTCAACCAAATAACCTGGAAGCTACAGCTGAAGACATTAGGAAAAAAGACTAACAAAAGGAGCCCAACCCAGGCAGGAAAAAGTAATAAAAACTTAGAGGACCAATGAGGTTGGACCAAATAAAACAATCTAAAGATTAATGAAACGAGCTGGTTTTTTGAAAAAATAAACAAATTCACAAACCATTAAGCAAGACTTGTAAGGGAAAGAGAAAGCCAAATAAACAGAATCAGAAATAAAAAGGGGGACATCACAACAGAAACCTTAGAAATCCAAAAGATCTCAGAGTTTACTTTGAGAGCCTGTATGCCTTGAAACTAAGAATCTAGAAGAAATGGGATAAATTCCTGAGAGTCCTATAGCCCTCCCACGGCTGCAACAAAGGAAGACCTCCAGTACCTGGAATGGAGTCTATCACCATCGGGGAAATAGAAACATGGATTCAAATGTCCTTCAAACACAAAGGAGCTAGGTCAAGACGGTTTCCAGTGAACTCTACCAAACCTTTAGGAGGACCTACTGCCAGTCCTTTTTTCAAGAAGCTCTTCCAGGAAATAGAAGAAACCGAAACACTCCCAGCTTCTACGAGGCACATATCACCCTGATACCCAAAGCAGGGAGAGACAAACACAAAGAAAGAAACTACAGACCAATATCCCAGAGAAACACAGATAGCAAGATCTTCCAACAAAATACTAGCTAACAGAATCAAAAGACTCATAAAAGTAGATTATACATCACGACAAGAGTAGGATTCATCCCGGGAATCCAAGGATGGGTTTCAACATTGGCAAGTCAAATAACCCTTCATTACATCTCATATCAAGCCAAAAACTAAAAACCATATGAGTCCCATGCCAGGGGTTTCCTTTATTAGGGACCACATTGGAATCTGTCCAAAGCTCAGGTAAAAGGTACCACATTTGTTAATGTTAATCCTTCCAATCCATGATCATGGAATGTGCCTCCATTTCCTCAGGTTCTCTTTGTATATTTCCTGAAGTAAAGTTTTGTAGTTTTCTTTTGTAGAGATCACTTTACATTCCTTTGTCAAACTGATTCCTAGGTATTTGATTTTCTGTGGTGCACCTGCATGGGCTAGTTTAGTTAATGTCCCTTTTCCTTCTGCTTTCGCTGTTTCATATAGGAAGGCTATAGAAACTTGCTGGGTATTGTTTTACCCTACCCATCTACCTACTTGGGATCGCTATTTTTGTGGAACCTCTTGTTAGAGAGTTTCAGGTTTCCAGGTATAACATCATGTCATCTGCAACTTGGCTATTCTCCTTCCTATCCAGATGCCCTTAATGTCTTTTTTTCTTTCTTGTTGCTATGGCAAGTAGTTCCAGTACTATATTGAATAAAGTAGTGAGAGTGGGCAGCCTTGTCTTGTCCCTGATCTTAACTGGAAGGCTTTCAATTTTTTCCCATTGAGAAAGATGCTTGCGGGTCGGTTTGTAAGTAGATGGCCTGGACTTATATTGAGGAAGTTTCGTTCAATCCCAATTTTTGCAGAGCTTTCATCATGAATGGGTGTTAGTCCTGTCAAAAAATCGCACCTCTCTCCATCTATTGATATGACCCATATGGCTTTTTTTTTTCTATTATGTTGATTGACTTGCATATGGTGAACCATCCTTGAATTCCAGGATGAATCCCCACTTGGTCAGGTAAATATTTTTGATGACTCTTTTTATTCTATTTGCTTACGTATTTTGTTGAAGATCTTAGCATCTGTATTCATGGAGAGATTGGTCTCTAGTTTTCATTTTTTGAGCATCTCTGCCTTGCTTGGGTATCGAGTTTATATGATGCCGTAAAGCTATTTTGGAGTGTTTCTGTTTCTTCAATTTGCCAGAAGAGCCTTGAAAATAAGGTGAAAGTAGGTCCTCTTTTTAAGGTTTTGTTGAGCATTCACTGGCTTCAGAATCCAAAATCTGGACCTGGGCTTTTGTGTTTGGGGAGACTTTTTTGATTACAGATTCCATCTCCTCAATGGAAATGGTTTGTTGAGGTATTCCCAAATCTTTCTTGTTTTTAGACTTGGGAGGCTATAGGATCTCAATTTTACCTATTCTTCTAGGTTCTCTTGTTTCTTGGCATACGGGCTCTCACCCCGTACTCTCTGATGATCCTTTGAATTTCTGTGGCTTCTGTTGTGATGTCCCGTTTTCTTATTTCTTAGTTCTCATTTATTTGGGTTATCTCTTTTCCTTTTTCCCTCACAAGTCTTGCAGGTGGTTTGTTAATCTTGTTTATTTTTTTCAAAGAAGCAGCTTTTGGTTTTCGTTGGATCTTCTGGATTGTTTTTGGACATTCCCCATCATTGATTTCTGCTCTACCAAGTTTTATTATTTCTTTCTTTCTCTGCTGGTTGGGGCTCCTTTTGTTGATCACCTCTCTAAGATCTTAAGTTGTGAAATCAGACTTTTTTGTGATGGCCTTTTCTTCTTTTCTGATGAATGCTTGAAGAGCTATGAACTTGCTCTCTTAACACTGCTTTTTGCTGTATCCCAGGAAGTTCTGGTAATTGGGTGTCTTCAGTCTCATTGTTTCCAGGAATCTTTTTTGGATTTTCCTTTGATTTCTTTTATGACTTGCTGATTGTTCAGCGGTGAGCTGTTTATGTTCAGGTACTTGTATTGGTCTCTCCGTTTTTTGTGTACAATTAACACTCTATTTTAGTGTATCATGGTCCGAAAAAATGTTGGTATCACAATTTCAACTCTCTTGATTTTATGGAGGTATGATTTATAGTTCAGCATGTGATCTATTTTGGGCATGTTCCATGCGCGGTGAGAAGAAAGTGTATTCAGTTCTTTGGGGATGAAATGCCTTCTGTATATCTACCAGCACTCTCTTTCTTCCGATCTCTTCTTAGGGCCAGTATTTCCTTCGGTAAGGGTTTCAATCTTGTGTGATCTATCCAGGGTGGATAGAGCAGTGTTGAAGGTCTCCAACTTTACAATTATGTTGCTGTCAATGTCTTCTTTTGAGTCTATTAGTAGTTGTTTTAGGTATTTTGCTGGCCCCTCGTTGGATGCATAAATGTTTATGGCGTGATTTCTTCTTGATATATGTATCCCTTGACTATTAAGAAGTGACCTTCACTGTCCCTTCGGACCTTATTTAGCCTAAAGTCTATTCTGTTGGATACCAGTATGGCTACACTTTAAACCTTTTGGATGGTTTGTTTGTGTGAAGGAGATTGTTTTCCAGCCCTTTGTTTTTTGGTCTGTTTTTTTTGCTCCAATTGTTTAGGTGTGTTTCTTTGAAGGCAGCAGAATGTCCGTCCAATTTTTTAATCCATTTTGCCTCTCTGTGGCTTTTTAACTGGCTTTGGATCATTGACATTGAGAGATATTATTGTAATGGGTTTTTGTGCCATCTTTGTATAGGTTGGTTGTTCTTTTTTGGGTTTTGTCTCATCTTAGAGTAGATCTTTCAGTCATTCTTTTAAAAGGTTGGTTTTGAGAGTTTACAAAGGTTCCCTAAGCTCGGGTCACACCTGGCAATGCTCAGGGGGCTACTGCTGATCTGTATTCAAGAATTACTCCTGACAGTGCTCTGGGGACCATATGGGATGTACAGATGGAACAGGAGTTGTTCGCACCAGAGGCAAATGCACCCACCCACCTGCTGTGCTCTCCCTCTGGGTCCCAATCTGACTGTTTTAAGATTCACTTTCTTTGTCTTTTGTTATTTGGCAACGATTATATGACTTGTAATATAGTTACCTTTCGCGGAGTTTGATATATATTTCATCTGGCACAGGAAAATCACCTCAGCGTATTTTCTCTTCAAACTTTGCTTTTTCATCCATGTTTCCTTTCTAACTCTACTTCTTGAACTCCAGTTCTCACATAAATTCTGCTTCCTCCAATGCGTCTCTTACTTTCGTGTTTGTGTATTTTTATTTTGTGTTCCATTTTTTCTGTTCTGAATACTTTCTATTTAGTTTTATTAGAGTCACATCCTCTTTTTTTTCCAAGTAAATGTGTGGTAAGCCTCCATTTATTGGGTTACATAATTTAAATTATTATATATTTTCAGTTTTAGAGTTTTTTTACTTCATTTTTTAAACAAAACTGAATTGGAGATTATAGCTGGGAGCAGTTCCCCAGTCAGCCAGTGTATGACTAAAATGTCTAGAATTTCAATCCACAAATTTGGAAGAATTCTATAATCATTTGTCAATATCTGACTCTCGGCTGAGAACCTAGGCAAGTTTCCTCTCTTTCTTTCTTTCTTTCTTTCTTTCTTTCTTTCTTTCTTTCTTTCTTTCTTTTTTTCCTTTAACTTTCTTTTAACCTTTCTTTCTTTCTTTCTTTCTTTCTTTCTCTTCCTCCTCTTTCCTAACTTTTTCCTTTCTTTCTTTCTTTCTTTCTTTCTTTCTTTCTTTCTTTCTTTCTTTCTTTCTTTCTTCCCTTCCTTCCTTCCTTCCCTTCCCTTCCCTTCCTTCCTTCCTTCCACTTCCTTCCTTCCTTGCTTACCTTCTTAGCTCCCTTTTTTGGGTTACACCTCGGCTATTCTCAGGGTTACCCTGTAATGTCAGTGGAACCATGTGGGGATGACCAGAGTGAACTGAGGTTGTCCAGATTCAAGGCAAAGGCCCTACCCACTTTTTTCTCTTCTCTCTATGGCTCCAGACTGAATTTAGCAAGTTTTAATTATTATTATATCACCATTAAGATATACAATTACAACGATGTTCATAATTGGGTCCTCAGTCCTACAGTATCCCAGCACCCAGTCTGATCACCCACAGTCCCACCAATGCCACCACCAAAGCCCCACATTCCTCTACCACCCAGCCTGCCTACAGGTACTTTTTCTTTTCTCTCTTTCTCTCTCTGTCTCTCTGCATTCTCCCTCTTCTCTTAGAAATTGTGCTTGCCTGAAGGCATTTAGGGTTTAACTTCAGCTGTAAGTCTCTTTGTGTATATTCAATGATGAGTTCTGGTTTGGAATACCATTTCCCACACAATTAGTAGAGCACGGGTATATATTCATATCCCATTATTGAGATGCAGTCATTCTATATCTGTCCTTTCCTTCTGACTAATTTTACTTAGCATGATAGTCTTCATGCCCAATCCATTCTACAGGTATGATTCCATGACTTCATCTTTCTGACAGGCTGTATAGTATTTCTTTGTGTAGATGTACCGCAGTTTCTTGAGGAGTTTTGTTCTTGGGCACTTAGGTTGTTTCCAGGATTCTAGCTATCATAGTAAGAGTGCAATGGAATAATAAATACAGATATTGTTTTTCTGTGTGTTTGTGATCTCTGGGTATATTCCCAGGTTGGTTTGTTGGCTCCAAAGGGAGTTGAATGTCTAGTTTTACGGAGGAATGGCCATATTAGTTTCCAAAAGGATTGGACCAGTTGGCACAGCTCGCACCAACAGTGGATGAGAGTCCCTTTTTCCCCTCATCCACACCAGCGGTGGTTGTTTTGCTGTTTGGATGTGTGCGAGTCTCTGCGGTGTGAGATATACCCCATTGTTATTTGATTTGTCTCTCTGATGATTAATGAAGAGCTCTTTTTCATATGCTTTTTGACCATTCGATTTTCTTCTTTGTCAAGGGTTTCTTCCTCCCCCTTTTTGATGGGGTTTGGCTGCTTTTTCTTCTTGTAAAGTTTTACCAGTGCCTGGTATATCCCTAGATATTAACCTCTTATCAGATGGGTATTGGTTAATATTCTTTTCAGTGTTTGGGCTATCTCTGTATCTTGTCACCTTGTATTTTGAGCTGCAGAAGCTTTTCAGTTTTATGTAATACATATTTGTTTATTTTAGCTTCCATTTGCTTTTGTCAGTGTTTCATTTTTGAGATTTATTTAGATTTGATGTTGTGGAGCATTTTTCCTATGTTTTCTGTGATGTATCTTATAGATTCATATCGACATTGAGATTTTTAATTCATTTTTGACGGACTTTTGTGTATGGCATTAGAAGGATGTCAAAGTTCAAGTTTTCTACACATAGCTGCCCAGTTTTCCCAGGACCATTTGTTGAAGAGGCTTTCTTTTCTCCAATTAATATACTTTGCTCCTTTATTGAGATTAAGTGATCATATATTTGAGAGTGTGTTTCAGGATATTTCCCAAAAGTTCTATTGCATAGGTCTGTGGGTCTGTTTCCTACATTACAATATGATGCCGTTTTTAATTCGACGCAATATAGATCGATTTTGTAGGCTGGGGAGTAATACTACCTTTGTATTTCTTTTCCAAAATTACTCTTTAGCTATTCTTGGGGTTTATTATACTATAAAAATTTAGGAGTGTTTGGTTAATTTCTTTGAAAAACATGGGTATCATTATAGGAACCACATAACTATGTATGAAGCTTGTCCAGAGTATTACCATTTGATAATGTTAATTCTTCCAATCCAAGAGCAGGGTAGTTGGCCCATTTCCTCTGAGTCCTTCTTTACTGAAGAACAACGTTTTGTGTGTTTTCTTTGTAGAGTTCCTTACGTTCTTAGTCAAACTGATTTAGGTATTTGATTTTCTGTGGCATAATTGTGAATGGGATCATTTTCTTAATATCCCCTTTCTTTTTTCTTTCATCATTTGCTATAGGTGAGCCATTGATTTTTTTGAATATTTTTTTTTTGTCCTTTAAGGCTTTCTACTCATACGGAACCTATTATTACTAAATGTTCTGCCAATCCTGTTATTACCGGATGACTTGAGTGAACAGCTTGTAGATGTTATGGACCCAACAGGCAGATGGGGCGATTTGCCAATGTCATAGAGTGTTTCCCTTCTTGAACTTGAGGAGGGCTTCTCCGCGCTGGTTTTCATTGGAAGAGCACCTTGCATTTCAGCCAGATAGTGTGTGAAGAGCCAGCCAGTGTATTGATGAGTACTGATGGCAGATTCTTCAGGTGTTCGGATCGAATTTGTCTGGGCTGGGTGCTGTTCATGTCCTTTACTAAGAAATGACATGCCGGATTTAGAAGGGAGAATTTTGGGAATGACTTGTCCATCCTGTGGAATTTGGTATGTGAGGCAGGTGGGGCTTAGCTATATGTCAGCTATGAGTAAGGGTCATGGATAATCCATTGCCTTTCTGGAATATGTGATTGGGTCCATCAGGACGTGGGAGGGCAGTCATCTTAGTCTTATAGTTGGTGGCGGAAGGACAGGCAGGCGTTGCCAAATTTTTACACCCTGGTGCCGGCTGCATGGACAGTATTTCTGCTCTTCTCTCTTTAAAGTCTTACCTTCATGGCTTCTCAAACTGCTGAGGGCTTGGATGTTAGCATTTGATTGCCTGAGGCTCATGCTTGTCAAGGTGTTGGCAAATGAGCTCTAGAGTTTTTTGAAGACAGGCGTCCTTTTGTGTCCTTTCTCTCTCCGCAACTTTGCACAAACATGGAGGTGCTGGAACCAGTCTGTTATATTCTTCATCGATGTCGTCATGATGCCATCTTCCCATGTTGCTCGAATGGTGCCAAAAGAGTTCCAGAGTTGGTGTTCATTCTGAGAGATCTCTACTCTATAACTGTGCAGCCTATTGCTCCCCTGCAAGCAGTATGATTTTCATGGAGATTGTGAGTTAATTCCTGTTCTAGATTTTTCAGATGACAGACATAAGTGGGGCAAAATTGATTATGATGGTCAATTTCATTGTGGAACTGTCCCACCAGGGGATTTCCATGTCCAACGTTTCGAATTCACCCTTCTGGAACTGTGGGGAGTTCTCATGGGATGCCTTGGTGGACATGATGAACTCCAGATAATCTCCACCACCTGTTTTGTTCCATCTCTGGGCCATGGGTCATCAATCTCATTAAACATCCCTCTTGCCATTTCTTCTCTCGAATTCTTTGTCGTAGAGATATAAATGCATGTATTATTTTTCGTCTGCAGGGGTTGTTTTCTTCATCTGCTTTTGAGCTTAGGATCTGTGTTGTTTTCCCATGATGCTGTGGTAGTCAGGGGTGTCGATTCTTCTAGGGCACTATTTCTTCCCTTACTGTCAGTCGGACTCTGGAGATGATCAGCAGATTGGTTTTCTCCTCTTCCTCTTCGGAGGATATACTTTCCTCTTGGTAATTGAATTTCCTGCTTTTTGCACTTTAGGAGGGCACCTGAGGGGATGTGCTGTCTCTGTCGCAAGTTTTTAAGTGTTTTCAATTGTTTCTCTGCAGCTCACCATTCTGGAGTTGAGTTTTGGTTTCTTTCCCTACTGGCTGGCTTAATTGCCCTGGGGCTATCGATGCTG